>WJEZ01003121.1:0-11545 GCA_009869925.1 Thalassaphorura encarpata
TCAATGAATAAAATCACGCGTCACATTTAACATATTAAATCCAATCAGTATTGAATCTCATGGATTTTGATGACAACGGAAATGTGAGATGTGTTATGGAAACTCCGGACATTTGAGTGAAATGAAGAACATGGGAAGATTTCAAAGAAAATTAGAATTGAATTGAATTGAGGCGGATTTAGTGGGTTGTTTAGAGGTTCAAGCTCGGTTGGACTTTTAGAAGGTGTGGAAGAGAGACTTTTTTAAAAGATTATTTAAAAGATCCATTCAAACTCGAAAACTTCCTTCTGTCTGTTGTACTTTACTCTCATCCTGAGTAGTTAGAAGGCATTGTACTAAGAGAAACTCTATTTTATGTAATAAATGCCATCTCATTTGGAAAAGAAAGAAGGTCGTGATGTATTGTGGTCCTTTGCCTTGTTTAGTTAAGTTAAGAATTTCCCATATTTGGAGACATTTTGTTTCATTGTACATCAAATAGGAGTCAGAGTCGGTTCATTTGTTCACTTGTTCCGCCCAACTTGGATTTTATTGTTGTTTAGACTGAACGTACGATATCTTTGCAAGATCAAGGAATAAGTAAACAATTAAGTTTAGAAAAGAAAAAAAAACAGAAAAAGGTTAAAAGAATTTCACAATGAGACAACAATTACTCACAAAATATACGTTTCTTGAGCAGATGTTCAGTGTACACGGGTTCCGGTATAGATCAAAAATATAACATCCAAGATGGTACATATGAGAAAATGACAATTAATGATAGAACTGGTCTTGTTTGCAAAATTGGTGGCAGAATTTGTCCCAAGATGTACAAAAAAAGTAAGGAAATGTGTTTTTATTCTAAAAGAATTTATATTATTAGGGATCACTATAAAGTATATCATAAGGAATTGATGGAAGTCTGGCGTAACTAAGCCGTTGTATATGTTTTGTAATTATGCTAAGTTTACTTTAGCTGTTTGATTATTGTTATTTTAATGCTTATTTGTATTCATTAATCAACTTTTCATGTAGTCTGCTGTTGGCTTAATTTTGTTGTTGTTTGAGACAAAAATGTTATATATTAACTCTAATTAAGTGTTCTCAGCTTCTTCTATCGTCTTCGACGATTTATTAATCGACTTTTCATGTAGTCTGCTGTTGGCTTAATTTGGTTGTTGTTTGAGACTAAAATGTTATATGCAATAAACTAATTTGGTTATTTGCTTCATAATTAGAAAAGTCGTAGTAGTGTATTAAAATGTTAAAAAAAATTAATTGAATATTAATATTTATACTGAAATTTACGGATACGTTTGAAAAAAGTGGACAAAATTTTAAAAGTTGTTACTATGCTGTTGTCGAGCTCCAAAGGTGAGCTTTAGTTTTAGAGTGGGAAGATATTGTGTAACTCAATCGTATTGGCACGGACAAGGGGGAGAGATGAGGCAGAGTAAGTACGAAGGCATTAGCGTTTCATCACCAGAACCGAGCACTGGACTATTGCAATCACTACGTACAAAATAAAAAAACAATTTAGATTTTTTAGAGTGCTTTAACCTTGACTGCTCATTTAAAATTAAAACAAATTACCGTACCTATTGCACATGCAATCAGCACCCAACCAACGACAGGTATGCCTCCTTGTCGGCCAATTTCACCACCAAGACTCCAAAACGGACAATCTTCGCTGTAATTTTGAAATTTTGATTAGTTTTTTGATTAATTTTTAGATTTTGTTAGTTTTGATACAGTTATCATAATAAAGTTTTCTCTAGCATGGATGGCGGTTTATATGACAAGTTTTGTATATTTAGTCTCGTTAACTAATTTTTATATTTTGCCATCAATACATTTAAAATTATTACGTTACCACCATTAATTTGAATCCTCTTTTTTACTATTGATTTAGATTCAAAATATAACGAATTGGATGCATCTTCAGACTCCGCAGACTCTGGTTCTACGGTAGAACTCGAACCTAAAAAAAAAGGTATCGTCCCATTTTGCAAGAGATTAGCAACGAAGCCAGCGTTACATTTTATGAAATTGTGCTGCCTAGTATGATGTCAAGCCCACGAGAGGAGGTACATTCAACTGATGAAGGAGAGCCAACAACTTTGCACTCTTTGGAACGCAATTTTCCGTTCGGGTCCTGTGGAGTCTGCAATGAACTTGATTTGCTCTCAATTCCTTTGGCAGGGCCCTGTGCTACTCAAATGGGAGAAGACCAAGTTGAGCAACAAGTAGCTTGTCCAATTGAAGAATTGTAAACTAATTCATATACACTGAGGTTGTTTTTAATAATTTTAAAATTTTTTTAGGTCTGCAAACTTTACGTCAAGCGTAAAAACACAGACACCAGGCCATCCATCCTTGGCTTTTTATTAAGCGAAATGGACGAGATGATTAAGCACGTCCGAGAACTAAATCAAAAGATTGAAAAAGGACTAGAGTTGAAGACTCCCTATCTGAAGATAGCTAGCTTGATTGGCTAGAGTCTCGAGCAACCCATTAATAACTTAAACTTCTGGCTCAACGACGATTGCTATTATTCACCCTCTGGGCACTCTCGTCTTCGCTTGATTTGGCAGCCAGGCAATATCTACATGTTTCACTTCAACATTGTGAAGATCCCCGGGTAACACAGTTCACTTGCTAAACAATAAATTCCTTCCCTCTCAAAACTATAAATCGACTTAAATTTTTCTTTTTTTCAATACAGGCCCAAATTCCCTAATCATCATGGTCCTAAAATTCGGCTCTCTCGCAAGGAAGTCCAGGATCTGATTGAACGTTATAATGAAATTGTCGACGCCGTTGGACTTGCGTCCCTAGTCAAGTAAACCCAAGTTAAAAAGTTGATTTTGTTTGTAATTATTTGAATAACATTTTAAACTTAGAGTCTGTATTATTACGTATGACTGTCTTGTTTTGATGTCAATTGGCAGTGGCAAAGATTTGATTAAATAAGTGCAATTGGTACTTTTGTATCTTGATTTTTTATTAAACACGAAGCAATAGGTTGTAAAATTTTAAAAAATTGTTAATTTATTTCTTGACTTATAAAGGATTTAAATCGCGGTGAAAGGAGTTGGTTGGGTACGTTTTCATCACGTACGGCACGAACAAACAATTGTAGTCCATGTATGGGTTCCTTGTATACTTGATAGCCCGGTCGCACTGCAAGCTTAACAAGCTTTGGGAACCAACTAAAGTATGCAACATCCTCTCCATAGCCAATTTCCCCAGAGTGGTAGAGATGAAATCCTTCAAATTTTGACAAAATTTCACACAAACCCTCAGCACGCAGTAGCTAACGTTGTTTCAACCCAGGGAAATACTTGGGCACACAAAAGGTTGTTGGACAAGTTTCCACAAAATGAGGAGTACGCCCAGGAGTTCCACTTGTACCAGGATCCAATATTTGTTTGTACAACTCATACTCGGAACACATTTTTACACTCTGACAAATGTTTAAAGACAAGACTACAACAATGGCTGTAAATAGTAACTCTGGTGATGTCGCTTTCTTGGATCCAAAAATCAAACTAAAATGACTCGAAAACATACATAAAGTTTTAATGCATATTCCATAAACGTTTCTTGATGACTCGCCAATTCTCTGAATTCTGGTTTATACAATCACGACCTATGCACACTGTTAGCCCACTCGACCTGAATACTTACCAGTATCGTCCATCATCACATCATCATCATCAATATGAAATAGAAACAATTAACAAACGTTATAACAATCCAGCCAACCCACCCCCACCCTCGTCATCTAACCCCCAAACAACCAATACAATAACTAGAACACCAAATCTATGGCTGATCCTAAAAATAACTAAAAGTTGATAATATCTGGATGACTACTCTTGTCAAATGTTTTACTACGGAATGTGGAAGAATTTTGTATTGTCTCTTAATAGAGTTGTAATATCGGACGTTCAAAACATGTTGGCCTATCAGCGTAAAATTCCGACGATTTTGACGAATGGCCAGGGTGAATTTGAAAAAAATTGGAGAATTGACCACGCTAATCTACGCCCCTAATAAAAAGCCCGACATTTTTGCAGCGGACAAAAGCAGCGGCTTTAAGAAAAGAGTCAAGATTGCAAAAAAGTCGAGTTTTTGATTTATTGGGGCCTGTACCTTGCCACATAGCGACTCAGCAAAAATACCTTCCGTATGGAGGCGGAATAAAATTGGAGTTTACAAAGCAGGCGTCGAATTTTTGTCTGGATTCAGCATCCGGCATTAAGGAGTACAAGTACATTATTGAAAAGGCAGTTTTAAATCTAAAACTTAAGACAATCGACGAATCAATAGTTACGAGACATAACTAACTATTTGCCAAGTCCAAATGCCAGTTTTCATTAAGGGACAGCCAAGTTCGCACGATCCAAATTTCACATGGTAGTCTGACTTTTTTGTCAGAGACACAATTTTTTGGAAAATTGCCTCAAAGTCTTAATTGTTGGATTGGTGAGAGCCAACGGTTTTAATGGACAGTACACGAATAGTTACTTGAATTTTCAACCGTTCAACTTGACAAAGCTAAAAAGTTTCCTGTTGTGAAGAATGCCTAAGGAAAATTGAATTGGATTACAAGGCAGACTTGTTTTTACCAGCTTACCACACGCTATCAAAAGCCCTTACGCACACCACTTCAACCAAATTTGGTCAAATAAAGGCAAGTTTTCCTTGCGAGTAATATATGTTAATTACATGAAAGATTAAATACTCGTTAAAACTTGTGTACACTTTCTAGGTGGAATTGCAGTTTTCTGAAGCCACAGCCAAGCCTATATATTTTATTTTGTACGGAACTTATCAAAATTTGATTCAATTGGACAACCACAGAAACGTTTATCTCTCATAGAATGGAGGAACAAGTCTTGGCCGAGGCCATGCGATATATTAGCTATTCTACAACTATACTACCACATCCTAGGACTTATATCATTAGCAGCGACGAGTTGAATTGCGTGTACCTAGTTTTACCGATCAAACTTATTGGAATTGTGCAAAATGTTGATAAAAGATCGAATCATGGATTCCACTGGGTTTTGACTATAATTATTGAATATGGAACAGAAAAAACAATAGAATTTTTTGACAGTTAAGAGTCCTTTATATCACAATATCCCAATTCTACCATTTCCAGTTTCAGCATCAAATTCTTTTGAATTTCAACAAAAAGCTTCTCAATTGTGCGCCTTGTATTGTTTGTACATGTACAACAAAAGGCTAAAAGGACGGTCATTTAAGCCTATCATGAAAGACTTTAAAAGGAGGGACAAGGTCAAGAATGACAAACGGGTGTTGATATTTTATAGTAAACTAAATTTTAAGTATAAGCAAGATGAAAGATTGACCTATGTTGACATTACTTTGAGTATTGCATTGTCCTTAGAGTATTTTCTTCCTGCTTGTAAAAATATTGAAAGCTCAGAATAATTTTTACCATTTGTAACTCCAGTGACACTTTTTTTTTTCCCAAAGCTCACAAAGAACCATTGAAGCACACGGATTTTTCACCTGCAATCACGTATAAATGGAGTAGAAAATTTTGTAAACAATCAGTCAAACTTTTTACTCCACGGGCTCAACAAGGAGCAAAATTGCATATTTTTTAACCTTTTTAGTATGATTTGCAATTGCTCTTTAAATGATGTAATTAGAGATTACTTGCATCCACATAAAATTAGAAAAGCACTCGTTTTTACGTATTTCCAGTTTACGTACAAACCCAGTGTACCACTGCAAAAAAGAGCTTTGTTTATGCAAATACGTTTACACCCCAGTGGACCCTACAGTTTGCTGAGAAAACTTTGTTCAAGAAGACACTGAGTTTAATGAAAAGCATGACGGCTACTGTGGCACTCTGTTTGTACACTTTAAAGAACAATACTATTTTATTAGAGAGCGTTGCCCGCTTTGGTGTGATATTGCTGTAATTGGAACCACTTACTGTACATCAACGTTTAAACCGTACATTGGGCAAGCCGCCTGTGACCCTTTCGAGTGCCGCCAAAACGGAAAGTACATGGACCTTCTGATGCTAAATTTTCAAAGTTTCCAGCTCGCTATAAATAACATCAATGAAAAATCCGAACAACTCTAAGTTTTGACATCTTGGATTCATGTGTAAAAGAATCAAATTCTAAACGACATTAAAAACTGTCTATTTTAGGCCAGAATTTGAGGAATCAGAGACTGAAGAAGAAAGTGGTTACTCGACTGACAAGAGCAGCTTTTTTTTTTAGATTCACAAGATTCCAGTGACCAATCCAGTAACGACGGATTATTAATTTAGCAATGGAATTGGCCAAAGCAAATCCATTAGTTAGCCGTCCAGGAACAGTCTTTGAAATTAAAGTGGCAAATCAAAACTTTTGATCTTTTGGAACTTTAAAACTTATAAAACTGGTGCGTGCGAGATGTAAAATAGAGTTTGTAAAATTCTAATACTAAACTTATATTGTAGTTGCGTATATTGATTGCCGAGTATTTGAACAAGTCTGACCTGGACAACATAAAATAACTTAAATGGACTCCACACTGGGACTTTGCTGTTGATGAAGAATTGAAATACAAAAAAAAGTTTATATTACAGTACAAAGAAAACGAGTTCATTCAACACTTCGTTGGCACTCCGCCCCGAGAATTTGCCCGTCTAAAATCCCCATTTAATGGAACGAACATTTTCCCTTCTTGCCCTTCTTTTGACGTATTCTGGGACAGTATACCCACCTCTAAGTGTCCCCTAAATCTAGAGGAGTTTAAAGAAACATTTGGACATCTGATATGGCAAGCCGAACTACCCTTTCAGTTTTTTAGCCGTGGCATGCGGATTCCATTTAACTAAGACCAAAAAATACAGCTGACGCTATTACAACTATTATTACAAGTTTCGAAAGTTTTGTCAATTTGGAAATTGCCATTATTGGAGCAAGGGATTGCCTTCCTCCCTTTATCAATACTCAAGATATATTAATTGATATAATTTTACCACTTTTCCAATATTTTAGATTAGACTTGTATCCACGATTTGGATTCATTCTGATTCGAAATTCAAAACATTCATATCAATGTTGGCAGCTAATGGGCACAGGTGAAACAATGTACATTAGAAAAATAGACCGTTACTCTTGGCCCTTTACTAAAAAATCTCCATATGAGGTTAGTTATAGTAGATTTTTGTAGAGAAAACAACAATTAAAATCGCTTTGCAGGGACAGAATGTCCAAGAGGGAAACAAATTCGTGTAAAGTACAAATTTCCATAATTACGACGATTATTAGGTTTACATGTATTTGACACTATTGTAATTTTATATTCATCTTTACTTAAACCAACATATAACAAAGTAATTGTAATCTTACCTTCTGTTTTATTGTTTAAAACAAAGAAATAAAATTCATGTTTGTCCTAATCTTTAGTCTTGTCCAAACCCCAACCTCTATATTTATTTCCATCAATTTATTGACAGAGTTAGTCGTACAGTATTAGACGCGGGTAATTAAAAAGGTTCTCTCTTTTTTAATAATGTAAGAAAATAAAAATAAAAGGATGTGAGTTGATTGCCAAGAATATCTTAAATTCGTCTCTAGTCACTTTCTTCTCGTAGTTCCACAAGGCATCATTGTTTCTATATGAATATATTCGTTGCAACAAAAGCAATAGTTTATTCGGAAAACATGCCAAATTGTAGTAAATTAATTTTTTGTGACCAGTGCACAATAGCTGTGTGTCAATGGATTGCATTTGAAAACCAGACAATGTTGTGTAGACTAGTACGATGTCCCGAGTGAATTTCCTGACAACGTTGGGCCGAGCGACAGGTAAATATTGGACGTTGCACTACAGTTAATTAAAATAGTAAAAGTAGTAGAAGAAATAAAGTTGAAGCGTAAGGGATGCAAACGTGTGTGTTAGAAACGTAGGGCAAGGAAGATCAAAACAAGTTCATTCACGGGTACTGACATTTTGCAGTTAAGATGGCCCATCTTGGAGTTGAGCTGGAACAAGTGCTGACCCCTCAGGATATGCTTGGATTTTAATAGCACTTTTACTTGATAATTACCGACACTTTGGTTCTTTAAAATATAAATAAAAACTTTTAAAACAATACAAAACACTTTTTAAACACAGTGTTCCTGGCTGGGTTGGGCTGGATTCTTTGAAAAAAAGAATGGTCATTTGATTGTTTTGTATCGAAAGACTTCAACTGCCATGGGATTATATCAATATCAGTTGGAACTGCAGGATATTCTCCAACACTGAATCGCCAAGCCAACTAATCCATAATTCCGCAAAGCTCAATTCCATACCTTGAACAAATACAATGCCAAGCTCTACTTCTGAATTCAGGTTTAACAAAAATATAAATATTAATTTTATCCTCTTTTCATACATAAAAATAATCTATAATAAGATATCCTACTATTTATTTTTCATTTTACACCAATACTAATATATTGTTTTAAAACTATGGCAACATTGAGGTTTTATATAACAAAAATCTGCCCAAATAAAAAAACTTACTATTACATCTGATAAACAACTAATACAAGTAGTTTCTTTTCTTATGAAGACTATCCTTACTCTTACTTGTGCATTTATAGTCGCAAATGGAAAACATTCTGCCATTTTCCTTTAAAAAAACTCATTCCTTCGTCAAAAAGATTTTGAGTTGAGGCTCTTGACCACACGGACTCGGGTAGGGTAGGAATGGGAGATGAAGCTCTAGGTTTAAAATCTAATAGTTTTATTCTACGTTCATATTCACCTTGTTTTGTGCTTTCACGCATTTCATTTGGCTCTAATTCTACGTGCAAAATATCCTCCAATTGTAAATCCTGAATATTACTAACTATGGGGTTTGAAGTATGGGGGGTGTCAATTACATTAATCTTTTTGGACGGACATGCATGTCCTTTTTAACACATCAGACAGGCATGTCCATTTTCACACTGCACTTCACTTTCAGGTTCATTGGCAATGTTGACTGGCGGGATTGAAGTCGTTACTGCTTCTAGAGTAGGAGGGGGAAGAATGGCCAACATCCTGGGATTTTCATCTACCCTTACTTTAGCAAATGCGAGAGCTAATATATCGAAGGGAGGCACTTGCACATCACTGGAAGGTGCAAGTGCTAGCATTTCATATATGGGCTCTACTATGGCCTCGTGAACACGAGCACAACCAATCAAATTTGCGACTGAGCATATGCAAGCTGTCAATATCATAAGTTGGCTCTCCTTGCTAAAATTTGAAAAAGGTTCAACCTCGTTGGATCTAGGAAATTTAACTTTAGAATCAACAACCTTTAAAATGATGATTTCGAATTTATCGTCAGTTAATCCGTCAAATCAGTTGTTTTAATTGCTCCAAAATTAAATCTTTAATCAATTATTTTTAAGATTTGTTTAAAACTTACTCCCATTCGGGGCTAAGATTAAAATCGTTCGGATTTTCTGGGTTTGCCCCGACGATTTTTGCAGTCGCTTGCACACCCTTCAGGGGAAACTCCAGCAGAGTATATCTACATATATTAAATCTCCTAGAAGAGGTTCAAGAGGTTGAATGTTACCTTTTGTCACGAGAAACGAAGATTTTTTCGCTTTTGTCCGCATTGGGGAAGCATTGGTAAATGCATCGACAATTTCTTGGCATTGCTCAATCATCAAAGGTTCTTTCTAGTTTTTTACTACCTTCCCTTCCCTTCGATTTGTGGAAAATTAAACAAAGTAGTTAATCACTTATTCTTGGCTGTGGTTTTATTTAATACGGTCAACTTACAAAATTTGTTGTCAATTCGCTATCGGATATTTTCTCTCCTCCAAAGTCTTCATCCTACCTATATATCTAAATAAATAAAACACACGAACATAAGTATAAAACTAATCAATTAACACCGAGTTGACACATGCAACTAATAGTTCATACTACTGAATTTCTATTTTTAATCATTAAATCTTACCAAATCTATTACTCTTTCAACTCAATTTGCCCTCATCTTGTCATTGAGGATTTGGGCGGCCGCCTCTGACCGGATCTGTTGCCGCCATCGGGGTGTCACAAAATTAAGCTTGACTTTTGCGGGTTTATGCTGTTTTATAGCGTCCCCCCATTTTGTTAATTGTAATTGCAATAGGTATTTGAATGTTCTATTTAAATTGTAGCTTGAGTATTTGAAGAATGGAAGGAAAGATTTGGGTTTCTGAGGTTTCTACTTCCAACAGACGCCAACGGACAGGTCCTTGACTGTATTTTTGCATATAACGGGACAATCCAATGCCCAAGTATCCACCCTCTCAATTCATTCAAGAATTCTCCCTTCCTTCTAATCCGTACTACTTTCAATTGCTTGGCCCTCACCCTACCACTTCAACTCCACTCAACTCCAACTCCACTTCAACTTCACCCAACAACTTCCATTCCATTCCATTTATTTTTATAGCGCCATAAACTACGACGAAAATACCTAACCAAGTGTCCACTGCATTCGTTCATCTTCCCTTTCCATCCCAAAAATTATTCCTTCCTCTCTCAATAAGATTACCCACCCTGACTCTTAATGATTGACCATTGCAAGAGTACATGTCCAACGCAACAGAGCACCTTTTGCTTATTCTTTAAATCCAAACTCACAAAGAAAAATTGGCTGTGTTGGGCGAAATAGAGGCGGTGGGCGAAGTGAAGGACTGAGTCCTTTCTTCACCATGAACCATGAGGACAAAGACAAGATGGTCTTTTTCATGAACGCGATAGAAACCTCCAAAGAACATACACACCACTCTCACGTAATTAAACTTGCCATCCCACTTACCTCCCCACCTACCCCCTCCTAATCACTTCATTCCATGATATGATGGCAGACTGCTATAAACCCCTCTCCCTGCATGTGTTTCATCACAATCATGCGACTCACGTGAGTCAAACACATGTTTATTTAAAGAATGACACGATAATGTTCATTCATCTCTTTTTTAAATTCAACATACAGAATGAGAATTTGGTTAGGCCATCCCAAACGGTAGCGGTAAGTGATGTGAAGGACTAGCAAACCCTCCCTCTTACACCCCCTAACGAGCCACTTGACAAGATGGTAGACAGCCACAACCCTCCCACCCAATCCTCACCACCTTCTTCAATCACAATTACGTGACTCATATGACCAAACTAAAAGTTAATGTATATCACCTATCTACTGTCGTGGATTTTGTTACTAGCACGAAGAAATTTAAAGTTTTCCTAATGTGAAAAAGTACGAATTATATTTGCACGTAGCCACTTTTATATACATGTATAGCATGTATAGCTTTTCCAAAAACTTTATCACATATTAGCGTAAGCATTTTGACTTGTTTAACTACTTAGATTTGGTACATGAATCCTTTTCCCAAACTAACTTATTTGTTAATTAAGTAACAATAGCAACGTCCTAAATGTAAACTTAGTAATTAAATGAACTATTGAAGCTACGATAATATTTTAGGGAACTTATTGTTATGTTAGCCAGAATTTACTTCTGCATGCATATATTTCGATA
>WJEZ01003122.1:0-11543 GCA_009869925.1 Thalassaphorura encarpata
CAGTGTAGTTAGTATTGGAGTCAATTTGTTCACTACAACCGTTATTCTGCATTTCTCACATGCTGATCCAATTCAAACATGTCCAAGTCCGCGTCAGTGTTCATGTCATCATTTCTGCTTTCTCTTAATAGTAGAATAAATTGTTCTACGTTGGTTAGCAAGCACGCCAATTCCAGCTAACATTAGAATAATCACTTTGGCTTTGGATGTACCCGGTTTGTTTATAGTAGGAAGTGCGGGTCCTAATTTCTACTTAATACTTAGTCATTTTACAAGTTGCCAGAATTACATTTTGCACGCTTTGGTATTGTGCTTTAAGGTAGGTGAGTCAACTGTGAGTGACGAATTGAGGAGGGTGACAAACTAAAAATGACTCGGAAGGATTTCGGTGGAAGATGGACGAGCATTGCAGAGTGACTCAACATGAGTGGAAAAGTTTTTGGCTCACACTACACTGCATTGCTCTGTGCTCTGCTTTTCTTTCCTCTTTCAATTAATTTAATTATTAATATTGGTATAATTATTGCCTAACTGTAGTTTTTTGACCAAACTGGGATTTTTGAAAACTCGATTGACGTGAATCGTCATTGATTATCGCTGGTAGAAATAACTACTTTACTTGTGGGTAGCCCATTAAAGAAAATGTAATTGCGTTCATAAATCTTATGAAATGAATGCCATCGAATACCACAACCGTTATGGGGTATGGATGCCACTAACACAAGTGTTATTTAGCGCTGACTAAAAGTAATATGCGGGTAATACGGGTAAGATTCAGGTAATATGCGGGCAATACGAGTAATATCAATATGCAGGTAATACGTATAATATACACGTAATATGGGGGTAATACGGGTATCTCGGGTAATAACTCGTCAAACTAATGACGTCGGTAAAAACGGCGATTTTGGATTTCTCGATTTTGAAGAGATTTTATGTAATGTTAAAATGGGGTCTTAATTTTAGGATCAATAAATTGCATTATGTACGTGTAAGAATGTTTAATGAGTTTATTTTACATGTTGAGTTTCTTAACTATTAATTATGGACCAAACTCACTGCTAAACAAGGCTGTACCCCTTTCGAAACATTGAAGCTCTTGGGTTACTTCCTCTCCTGATACGGCGTAGTACATGTATTTTAATAATTTTGTATGCGATAGTCATAGAAAGAACAAATTGTACAACAACAGTTGCAATAACGGAAAATACGATGAGAGAAGTGTACTCTCACTGAATGACATCATTGAATTCAGAATCCTTTATTTTACCACGTGCTACGACATAGTGAATCGCAGCAGCTCCAGCTGCCATTCCTGCTCCAGTACCAACTGCGACGACGGTATTGTCCATAACGTCAGAAGCAGTACTAATAATTTTCTCACTTAATGTCTTATCCTTTTTATTGCCTTTGCCACCTTTGCCCTTCCTAGGAGCTCCATCGGAGTAATGGACCTCGGATAAGGACGGACGGACGGAGTAAGATATTATGCTCACCCATATAGGAAATTGGTCACTTGCTACTGACCAAGAAAACGATTTCATCAAGAATACATCACATGAAGTTGATTAAATAGTTTCTAACAGTAGATATAATTGAAATAAACCTTAATTGCAGGAAACCTTATTGTGTTTCTTTCTACAACATTCTGCTGGCCACACTGGGTAAAATTGCAAGCGCATAACAGTACATTTTCGTTAAATGTGACTATTAACGAAAATAAAAGAGCAGTTCTCCCATGTGAAATCGGAAACCTTAGCGGAATCGTCCAATGGACGAGGAATGGATTCGGACTATTTTTATCTACTATTTCGTTTACATTTTAAAAGTCTTTAATTGACACACATGAGGCCCACCAACCTCATTTTCTAGACTAAGAAACCTCGGTTCTCCTCTGGGTCCGTGAGAGAGTTACCAAGTTCTGTTGCTGAGCAAAATCAATTGAAATGATAATTGTCAGCACAATGAGAGCAGCTATGGTCATTTGGATAAATGTTGTAACAACCAAAAATGGCCTCCAATAAATAGCTTTACCATGAATGAGATTCAATGCTGAATTTGCTGCCACTACACCTTTTTTAACTCTGACATTAATGACTTCAATGAACCTTCCAGTAGACCAAGGTATATGTAGTTCCTAACAACTTCGATTTTCGTTTTGTTCCAATAAAAAACGTCGGATTTCACTCGACGACCCGTATTCCTAAGCACGACAATTTTTGTTTTCTCTAAGTGAATGCTTAACTCATTAACCTCAAAGTATTCCTTGATTTTGTTCAGTTTACGCTGCAGACTAGTTGCATTAGGTGCCACTACAGCCATGTCATTTGTATATAGCAATATGTGTACAATTTTCCGTACACCAACTATAATCCCGGACTCAAAAAGCGGTTCAAAGCAGTCAACAATGTCATTCAAGTAGAGGTTAAACAAGTATGTGCTTATACTCTCCCCCTGCAGGACTCCCCTTCCTACATTTATTGGGTCGCTTAGCCCGTCTATGGACTTAATTAGCACCTTAGCATGATCACATATAAATTTTAGGGCTGTAATGATTGGGAGATTCCTATGAGTGCTAACTTTGTCCACAATCTCACGTGGGGAACGGAATCGAAAGCTAGACAAATCTATACGTGGGGGAACGGAATCGAAAGCTAGACAAATCTATAAAACAACAATACAATTTCTCATTTTTTAGGAAGACGAGATTGAGTCATTGCACTTGTAAAGTATAAGTTGGACAGTGTAAACACGTGACCTCTACATCCACTCTTTTCTTTGCAACCCGCTTAAAATTCGGTAATAACTGAATTTTTGTCAAACCATGCTCGTAATCATTCCGCTATGTCTGAAATATATAGTTTCAACGTAGTAGGTGCCAATTGCCAATGCAATGGGACTATAGTTTTTTGGGTTATCATATGCGCCTTTTTTTGTAAACAGGTGAGATGATAATTTTGCACCAAACGTGACCTCTACACCCACTCTTTTCTTAGCAACCCGCTTAAAACTCGGTAATAACTGAATTTTTGTCAAACCATGCTCGTAATCATTCCGCTATGTCTGAAGTATATAGTTTCAACGTAGTAGGTACCTAGTGCCAATGCAATGGGACTATAGTTTTTTGGGTTATCATATGCGCCTTTTTTTGTAAACAGGTGAGATGATAATTTTGCACCAACTCACTGGAACACTCCCTGAATTTAAAAATATATTGAAAACTATAGAGAGATAGTATATGAGGAAAACAAAACTGTTTCCAGGTGTGATTTGGCAGCGGGTGACCTGCTGCTTTTCCACTTTTCAGTTTGTTTAAGCAAGATGAAACTTCTTCTTTAGTTATTTCTCGGGCTAATTCAGAACAATATTAATTCGTTAATTCGTGTGTCCATATTAAAAACATTGGAAACGTGAGTTCTGAAAACAATTGTGGTTCTCGTTCTCACCATTTTGTTTCAGCAATTTTCAGATATTTTCTGACAGGGTTCGGTTGCTGACTGGCGCAAAACAGACATTTTGATTCTGAGCATACGAATACACCGTACAAATTAAGAACTATGTATTAGCTTTTATATAATTTGATGTGTAGAGGATGCTAGTGTAATTTAACGCTTGAATATTTTAACTCCCTGGCTTTTAGCTCGCTCTAATTTATCGCAGAAAGCTAATTAAACTTTAGTTTTGAGTTTATTTATTCTCTATTTTACTTGGTTGATTCAGAAAAATTGTAAAATATATACTGAAATAGATGTACTTTTCTTTACGCAATTATCAAATTCACTCATTGATAACTATGTTGTAAGTAAAAGAATTTAATTGATTGAGATGTGCAACGAAAAATTAAAAAATGCTAATTGATTACCTTACTTCGGGAAGGCTAAATCATAGGGAAATACTATGTTAATAAATATCTTTTTGTTTTTCTTCAATCCGGAAATTCGTTAAATTGATCAAGTTATTTCTTTGCGTTTTGCTAAGAGTAATTTAGGACTCACCCACACAATAAAAATCCCATCATTAAGGATTCAAGTTTTAAAAAAATTGATTTGGAGCAGGGTTGTAAATTCGGTTTAGAACGTGGAAATAAGTAATTAAACAGTTCGAGTAAGAAACTATAGATGATTATACAAGCAATTCGAATACTCTTATTATGTGTCAGAGGCTTACTGCATTTATCTACGTCTTCTTTTCATTTTTCCATCTGGTCTGCTCCTTAAGCACGTGCATATTTGTTTACGTTTGCATTTCTACCATCACACCAGTTGAGTTGCAGAAATTATGCTGAGAAGGAATAATCCGATACGATGGAGAAAAACATTGGCAAAAACAACCTACGTCGCACTACTGAACTGACTCACTTGGGATAACTCGTCGCGAGCCGAGGAAAACACAAAACAGTGGAAAAATAAAAATCTGGTCAAACGTCAATGCAAAATACTTGGCTATCATCCACCACGCATCAAAATCAAATCGAGACTACATATAATCATTTCATATCCTACATATTCCGTGTTGACGACCTTATGACCGCTAGACTCGTGTGGAGATACGTGACGAATTCATAAATTCCAACCCTTTAGAAAATAGATAATTAATGTACTGAAAATAGCACTAGAACTTAAATTAAATATGAATTGCATCATATCAGGAGTCAGGATTCGTTGGAAGATGCTTAATTAAGTCCAACTTGCGGAAAAATCCATAAAATGATTAATTTCGAAGTGCCCAACGCTTGTCCGCGCTTGGAAATCACTTTTTCGTTTGGACACATTCTCTGAAATTGAGTTGATATTTTCGCTTCAAAATATTTTCTAATAATTTTTCAATTCTTACGAAATAATCTGTAAACGAAATCAACCAATTACTGATTATTTGAATTCTTTGCATATACAATTGGTTCATGTATAACGTATTATTGCATTATATAGTTTTGAACAATTTTGTAGCTGCTACAGCTGCTATTGCCTTTGCTATAGTAGATTTACGATTAATGAATTGAGAATCAACTTAACAAGTCAAAATGAATCGAATTACGTAATATAAATTCAAAACTGAATAATGCGATTTCTGATACATAAATTAGTATTTGAAGGCATAATTAATAAAAGCATGGGTATTTGTAAAATTAGTATAACAAATTCTACAAAACGTAAATGATTATCCTTACTGCATAGTCTTAATTATTTCTGGTCGCTTCTACAAGGAAAATTTAACAAATAAATTCAGAATAAATAAATAAATTCTGAAATTCTGAAAATGTAACAGAAGTAGGTAGGAAGTAATACCTGGTAATTTTTTAAGCTAATAATAGCTTTGAGCAAAATTATGAGACCACTTTGACTTCAGTGTAAGAAACTGAAATTAAAAATATACAAATACCGCAACGGCAACGAAGAAAACTCCAAATTATAAAATAATTCAGAAATCGGTGGGAATATGCAATTCCTAACTTTACGGTTTACCTTGACCTTGACCGAACTAATTAATATCGCCTGCGTGTATACATGTCTTCAAAATTCCGAATCGTATTTATAGATGGAGATTTAGGGAGCTGAGGCTGAACTTAGATTGTAACCACTGCTATTGCTACTGCTGCTCGTTCTTCGTGAATACACACCTAGAATGGAATATATTAAAAATTATATTAAAACATTTAAATTCATAATGTCAATTAAACTTACTATCTGCTGAAGAACGATCCGAACGTGGGCTCCTTGTAGTAGAACTGCATGGTTCATCCTCTGATGAAAAAAACATGTACTCATGGGCAGTGACAGAATATTTGGATTTTTTGAGTGGAGGAGTAATCATAGCTGGAGTAGCAGCGACTTTAACAGATGATACAGATGACCCTGAACCAGAAGAATCTTTCCTTCCACTTGATGAATTTGATTGAAATTGAACGAATCCTTTACTAAAAACTTCTCGTTTATCTCCATTTGCTCTCATCGTGGGGAAACGAGCCAAAAATCCATCAATGTCTGTTCCAAACGGAAGGGTCAAGTTGGATTTGTTGAGCCCACTCAAGAAATGAGCTGCATGTTCCAAAATACAATCCATCACAGATACAAGTTTCACGTTGTCTTCAGTGCTTAGTTTTCCACCAGCAAAATTATAAGTCATGACCAATTCATTGACTTGAGGTGATTTTGACATTTCCCTTTTACTAAACACGGTCAGAGGCTCTGGGTCTCCAAATGGGGAATCAAGTGGCGTGAAACAAGATGAGCCAAATCGAATGATATGTAACATTGGGAGTTCAGAGGCTATGGAGAAAACCCATCGGACTTGGACTGGACAACTCAATTCTAATTTTGTGACTGATGAATATGTTGAAGGAATCAAAGATTGGAGGTGGGTTCGTTAAATTCTTCACTCGGATGCTCACCGTCCTATTCCCTTCGAGTTCTTCTTGAAAAAGTGACTGGAATTGTGAATGAATGTCACAATGAAATAAGATTTTCTTGTCACGACGACTTTGACCTCGTACAATGTCTGATTCTTGTTTGAACGTTGACAAATTAATCGTTCGAAGGATTGTAGACGTAGACATAGTCTGGGGGGAAATAAAAGCAGAATTTGTTAGTTGACACATCGCTTTTTGTCATAATTTAATATCGAGAGGACAAGAATTAAGTACCATTGACTGCCAGGCAGTGTGACTCCCCACTTTCGTTGAATTTTTATTGCAGTTACTGGGAAACTTCAGCTTGTTAGAGCCGAATAATCCGATTTACTTTAGCCTTAGTTCAATTAATGTAATTGGCACGAGTTCCTACACGCAACACGCACGCTGTAAATAATTGTACGCGCCCAATTTCTGTTAGTTTTTTATGCAAGTACAGTACAGTGTAAATTGAGCGAGCGAGCGCCAAGCAAAAGCAATAGTACGGCACCAGCACAGTGCCAAGTGGATTTGTTTATAATATTTTTTGCATCTTCCTTTCCTTCACCTTATAATATTTTTTGCCTGCCCTACTGTGTGGTCCTATCTGTGGAGTACGTACGATCATAGTATGGCCATACCTACCTGCCCCAACCCATAAGCCATATCCGAATTCGGGACAAAAACATGACTAAAAATTCTATGCTAGGGTTACCTACCCTTTCCTAAAGTATTCGTCCTGCTTTCAAGATTATTCGGTCTTTTCTATTATTTTGCATTGATGCTGACCTAATTTTCATGCTCATGATAGGACTCGAACTTGGACTGTGGTCCGTCAAATTAAAATTCTAGTTAAGCAAATCATTAGACAGGTTTGTTAAATGGTTTTTATAAATTTATTGTGATTTATAATATTTTAATAGTCATTACATTTAAAAATGTAGGGTAGTGTATTACTCGAATAAAACTCACTAATAACAATGTTGATTAGAATTAGCACACTTATTTCTATAAATCACAATAATCTGAATAAGATACGAATATGATTGGGTGAAATGAGAATTTGAACGAGATCGACTTTCAAACTAAAAAATCAAACTGATTAAACTGACCAATATTTTAACACTTATCTAATTCTAATATACGAGAAAATAATAATATCGTAAATCAAAAAGTCTCGATTAATCAATCACAATTTAACGCAGAAATCCTTTAGCAGTTGGACTCAATCCTAATTTCTTTTTGTATTTCTTCTTTTCATATTCTTCCTGATCATCTGATGAGGTAGAAAACTCATTCTTGTCTTTGCGATTTTTACTATCTCTACCTTGCGACCTTGGAGTGCCAAAGGTCACTTCTGAAAGGTCAACTTTATCTTCTTCATTATCACTCCCATTGCTGTTTCGCCGTTCTCTTTCCCTCTTCCTTTTTAATTTCTTTGTTTTCTTTTTCTTTTTCTTTGGTATGTAATCCATGTCCTCTTCACTCTCTAAAGGTCCTTCTACGAAATCTTTAAGGGATCCCAAACTTGAATCGCTGTCACTGCTGATCTCAGATTCAGAATCAATTCGATCGCATTTGCCTCGAATTCTACCTCGGGTTTTATAACCGTTGTCACAGCTTGACACTGAATCATCTGATGAATGGCTGTTCTCATTTTCTTTGCCACTTTCATCTTGGTCGTTTTCATCGCTGTCTTTATCAGATTCATAGTCCTGCTGGGCTCTCGCTTCGACGGTTTGACTCCTTGTCAGTCGACGACCTATGTTGGATGCAGGGACAGGTTCAGTTTCTGGATCTTCCTCAGGGTCATCCAGCTCGACATCGACCTTGACCTCGTTATCATAGTCCTGCTGGGCTCTCGCTTCGACGGTTTGACTCCTTGTCAGTCGACGACCTATGTTGGATGCAGGGACAGGGTCAGTTTCTGGATCTTCCTCAGGGTCATCCAGCTCGACATCGACCTTGACCTCGTTTTCATCATTTTCGTCCTCTTTTGACTTTTTGGGCTCGACTTTGACACAATCTGAGTTTTCATTGTCGCTAAAGGAACTAAAGTCTTCAGAGTGGGCTGGTGACCCTGATAATGAGTCGTCTTCATCAGATCCACCTGATTCATCCCCCGATTCTCCAGGCAAATATTCTCCTTCACTTCCAGCTCCGCTGGACATATCCGAAAAGGTCAAATCATCAATAACACTTGAAGGTTCAGGAATAAATTCTTCCTCTGGCATTGTAAAAGTAAAATCAGAGCTGACCAATCCCAACTTCTCCAAAACATTCATTTTCCCCGATAACAATTCCCATAAATGAGTGTCGATGTGAATTTGATTAAATTTTTCTGATTCTTGATTATCCTTTGCGATCAAATATTTGATTTCCACTTTTTTCTTCTTGCGATGAACCTTGTGTGGGTAAAATAGTTTAAATGCTCGATCCTCATTCCGAACTAGACTATCAGGAACCCAATAAAATTCTGTAAACACGATCGTATTCGCAGAATGCAAATTAACACATTTGTCCGAAATGTTCATATTGAGTAGAGCAACTTTGATGTCTTTATCTTTATTGAAGGATTCACTCAATTCTTTTCTTTCATCATAATTCCCTTTGATCCTCACGTATTGGATTTCCTTGGCTCTTAATAATTTTTCAATTCCTTCCATCACATCCTTATGCCTAGCGTAAATGATCGTTTTCCTTTTTTCCAGACCAAATCCATCCAAATATTTGCAAATCTCCATCAATTTTGCAGAACCAGATTTTCGATACCAGACAAAAATTTTGGAATTGAATATTTCATCCTTATTGAGTAAAATTTCCAAATCGATTTGACTGCGAGTATAAACATTTCCTAGAATTCTTCGCGTTCTTTCATCAGGGTTAAAATTGAGTAGAACTTTTTCCCTCAGTTTTATATTTCCATTTTGTAAATCCTCTCGATGATTCCTTATGGCGACTGTACCAAATAACAAATGACCCAATTCTTCCAAATTCTTCGCGTCTGACCATTTAGTCGAAGCTCGTTCCACAGTTTGCCCATTTGCTAATGTAACTTCTGTCATTCCACAATAACGATATGCAAAACTCTGATATTCCTTGAAACATTTTCGATTTATGACTCGGAGTTGGCGAAATAATTCAATTGGGACTCCAAACGCAGGATTCGAAGTTAGCAGGAATCTTCGCCTGGAACGTTTGATAATATGAACAGCTGATTTTGCTGTAGCTGTCCAAGCATGTTTAATCCGATGACTCTGATCCAAAATCATGACCTTAAGGTTGAAATTCTTGAGTGCTTTTGCTTCTTTAGTTGTCAGGAGCTTGTAGCCGATTATTATAATATCAGGGGAAACCGTCGAAGCCTTAGCCAAAGCCTCACAATCTTCTTTAAGTTTTAGATTCAGGATTTCATATTCATGACCGTCTTCAGGTGGAAGCCATCTCACAAGTTCAGATTTCCAGGTATCTTGAAAGGCTGTGGGGCAAATGATGATCATGGGCCACTCTTTGCGGTAGAAATAGGCAGAGAAAATGGACTCGACTCGTTTTCCTGCGAAAATTCAAGAAATATTGGGTCAATTCATCTTGTAATTAATTCTTTTTATTTTTCTTACCCATTCTTCGATCATCTGCAAACATACATCTTCCTCCTCGACCAATTGCAAATGAAATAACTTTCTTCTGGTAAGGAAGTAAACTCAGAGTAGAATTTCGACCCAATTCTTCCAACATTTCCATGTAATACCTAAGAAAATTGAAGAAAAATTGAGTCAATTCATGTTAATTAAATCTAAAATTTTCTTTTTCTTACCCATTCTTCGATCATCTGCAAACATACATCTCCCTCCTCGACCAATCGCAAATGAAATAACTTTCTTCTGGTAAGGAAGTAAACTCAGAGTAGAATTTCGACCCAATTCTTCTAACATTTCCATGTAAACCGAATGACGATCCTCATACAGGTCAACATACCCAGGCTGATTCGCGGGATAATAAGATGCGATTGCATGAATCACGTCTTCCAACACAGGATCTGGCACTGGCAGTTGGGGACAGCGAGGCTGATTGTAAATTCTCAACGCGTCCATAATAATTTTATAAATTCCTTCAGACAGTGTAAATATAAATCGTCCCTCATGTTCATCAAATCTCCAATAATTCACGTTGAGTTGACTCAGTTCCTCAATAAAACCAGACGGGTATTTTTGTGTTCGTCTTAACGTAGTGTGGTGCTCCGTGTACATTTCTACGGAGAATTCTGATTTGGAATGAACACGGATTTCAAGCTTGAGGCTCCGACTGTTGCCTTCAAGTATTGGAACGTTCTGGAGTCGCTCTGCTAGTCTGGCATCGTCAAGGTAAACTATGTCTAAAATCGGGTCATCTTGCTCGTGGTCCAAGGCCACTGGGTTNAAGTATTGGAACGTTCTGGAGTCGCTCTGCTAGTCTGGCATCGTCAAGGTAAACTATGTCTAAAATCGGGTCATCTTGCTCGTGGTCCAAGGCCACTGGGTTTAATTCAACTTCAGCGTCTGAAGCACTTTCAGATGAGGCGGAAGATTCGGCTGGTTGTTGCTCTTCATCTGGTTCTGCTTCTGCCTGAATTTCTTCATCATCTAATTCAACAAGTTCGGGTTCGTTTTCTTCTTTTTCAGCTTCATCTTCACTCGCCAAATCAACCTCCATAATTTTCTGCTTAATTGGACTCTGTTGTTCGTGTCGTTTTTTGCCAATATCATTTTCTTCCAAATCGGACTCATCATCTGAAACTCCTAATTAAAAACAATGAATTAATTAATATTCATTTTGATTTTGAGTCACACAATTGCAATAAAATAAGTTTAGATTTAAAGTAATTACTTACGTTTTCTCTTGACAGGCGTAACTAGTTTGCTCTTGCTTCTAGAGGTAGAAACTTTCCCAGAATGCAAAACATCCTTTAGATATACGACTGGACTTTTCTGTAATACATTGCCATTTCCATTGGACTTGGACTTGGACTTTGACAACTTTGACTTCCGTTCATCTTCATCTGATTCTGATTCTATTAAATTTATTTCCATTGGTTCATGTTTCACCTTCTTGTCTATTTCTTCGTCCTCTGCTTCAGACGAAGATGTGGAAGTGGTGCTGCTACAAATTATCCGTGACCATG
>WJEZ01003123.1:0-11540 GCA_009869925.1 Thalassaphorura encarpata
TGAAGCTAAAATTTAAAAACTTTCACAAAAATATTTCATATGGCAATGAAATAAGGTAAAACACCAACTTATGCCGCTGGTCTGAAAATGAGATAAAGTTTTACCTCTGGATCCAAATCCGCCGGCCTGGAAATAATTTACGATTCCAGCAGAATCCAGTAGTGAAACTTCTGTACTCTGCTATCCTGTCCTTGTATTCGGATAAAATGTACATTTTACTTTACATGGGTTGTGGCTTGCGGGCCATGATATTACATTACTTTCGTGTTTCACATTGCAATGCAATGGAATTTTATTTTGAGTTGCCTCTGCGTTCAACATGCAAAATTCTACGGCCAAAGGAGTTTACGTGGTTTTATATATGGAGAACTGGAGAAAAAGTTTTTACATGACTGTCATAACTCTTGATCTTTTTGCCCTGGTCCTGATACGTAATCGTATTGCATTTTACTACATGCATTATGCAATACAATTTTACGTGTACTACGTACAGTTATCATATTGTACAAAGTTTATTGGGTAAAGGCTTGGTCCAATTTTGACCATAGGAATTTTCAGTTACCTTCTTGCATGCTTCTTTTATATTGTATTTTTTGAGGACTCGGATTGTACTTATTTCTGCTCAATTTAGAATTATGAGGTCATTCTTCATAATAATGGGGAAGATGCACCAGTTTTTTATATCTACCTTCGAGTTTTCGAGGTTTTAATGTGAAATGAAAAAATTTTCTGATTCTGAAGAGCCATACGTAGGATAAAACTGAGTGTAAGAATTGGCGAAATGTGACAAGGAGTAAAGTTAGGTCAAAGAACTCGAGTGCATTTCAGCAGCGTCAAGGAGCAACTGCAAGTATTAAACTCAAAATGATGCCGCAGACGACTTGGAGACTTTTAAGCTTTATAGCCTAACTAGTAACTCAGGCACCCTTCGGGTGCCAGTGTTTCTAGTGGTCTTGTGTTTTCATCCGTGAAGTGCCAACTCAAGTCAAGGCAAGGCAAGGCGTGAAACTTCTGTGCCAAGTAGTTTGTTGCACATGCATACACGATGCAATTGCATTGCATAGCAATAGTGAAGATTTTTTTAACTAAGGCGTTACGTTACGTCTTGAGGCGAGGCGACACGATTTTGACGTTGAGTCATGAGAATAAAATTCAAGGATTGTCATCAAGACATGCCATGCCTTGCCATGCCTTTGCCAAGCCACACCTCAACGTCGACACCTCTTTAGCAGGATTTTCCATTAAAAATTATCTGACAAAAGCTCCATGCAAATAAGTGTTTAACCTGATTCTAGACATGCCTGGCATTTTCCCCGACTCCAGAGTCTTTCAATTTTCGTATCTTTGGTGTACACTACACTATGGATTTTTTGTCACTACGTCCCTTCGTCCTACATTTCCGAGTATATAATTTGATCATTTTCCTTTTACGACCTTATTTTTTGCAAAAAAATTATTAAATATCTCATTTACTACTACTACTACTCCTTTTGTAAAAGTTTTTCACTGACAGACATGGCATGACGATGTGAATTTTGGACGGAGTCCTTTAAAATCTCAGCAAGCATGAACAACATGAAAGGAAAATCAGAAGAGAAAGCAAACTTTTACTCCCACTTGCACTGCATTGCGCAAAAATGGGTCAGAAGTGTTAAACAAATTCACACAATTCACTTTCACAACTTTATAAAATAAAAAAAGTTTAGCCGAGACGAGCGGACAGGCAGAATCCTTTCAACTAAAATTGACAGTGACGAGAAATGCTCGGGCCCGGCCTTCTTTTTTGTATTACGTTTACGTATTTTCATTTTCTCAGAAGAAGAAGGAAAAAATAAGTAAATGAAATTAGTTTTGTGTCTCGGTTCTAACTTTTTTCTTTTGTGGAATTGTTCAACAGGAGAAAAGTTGGTGCAATGGGCTTCAGAGAATTTGGTCGTGGAGGTGTTGATTCACTCCCAAGTCAACACACTCCTACAGTGCATGAAAAATTTGCTCTCAAGCTTCACGCGACACCGACACATCATTCATGCTGGATACACCTTCCAGGGAACGGGTTCTTGGATCCTTCAGGTGAGAAAAAACGCACGGACGACTTACTTTCACTTTTAGAATAGGGAAGTTTAGCATTGGGGGGTATTTTGGTACGTGTTTTGAAAATTTGGCACTAAAATATTTTAAAGTGTAGTTTTCGCAGTAATTCTGGATAAAAATACCAACTTTTTTTAGTAGAAAACGGGGTAATTTACCCTCCCAGGTGAACTGGAGCAGATATTCACTCGTACCTGCTTGCAATGCAATAACTCTAGACAAAGCGAGAGACTTGCGTCCTATCAATTATGCATAATACCCGTTGTCTTTAGTTTAGTCGGAAACGAGATGTCTTGTTTGTTTGATTCGCCTTTCGCCTTTCCCCATGCCATGCCGAGCCGGCCGGGTGTCTGAGGCTGAGGGTAATAGACAACGCGTGGACCACGGCTGTCAGACCAAAAACAAATAAATAACAAATTAAGACATAATATTTCCTTTCCTTCTCCTTTCGCTTTTCCATCTTTACCGACCAAAGCTAAGCTAAACTTCCCGTTGGTCTTTAATTCTATCTAGAAAAGCCCAAAACCGCAAGGATTTTAGTTTAGCTGAGTTGAGTTGAGTTTCGAGACGAGGCAAGGTGTTAAATAATTAATTTCTTTTCCACTGCGTCGAGTATTACGTATCACTACGCGCGTATACTGACCTTTCGCCTTTCCCCATGTCATGCCGAGCCGGCCGGGTGTCTGAGGCTGAGGGTAATAGACAACGCCATGGCTGTCAGACCAAAAACAAATAAATAACAAATTAAGACATAATATTTCCTTTCCTTCTCCTTTCGCTTTTCCATCTTTACCGACCAAAACTAACTTCTCGTTGGTCCTTAATTCTATCTAGAAAAGCCCAAAACCGCAAGGATTTTAGATTAGCTGAGTTGAGTTGAGTTTCGAGACGAGGCAAGGTGTTAAATAATTAATTTCTTTTCCACTGCGTCGAGTATTACGTATCACTACGCGCGTATACTGCCATTGCCATTGCCGTTATTGATTGTACCATTGTCGCATCCCCAAAAATAGAAGTAAAAGCTGAACGTGTCGAGTTTGTTAATGAAGTAGAAAAGGAATTGAGAAATTATACAGTAAACTACATCAAGGTTCAAGAGATGGCCAGGACAGGGAAGTACATTTAATATTAAAACATTATCATTAAGTACGAGTGATGACAGATGAAGATGGATGAGATTTTTAATTAAAACGGGACATGCAATGCTTACTGTGCTGAAATTTTCTTGACCTCTTTTTCTTTTTTAAATTAAACTCGTGTCGTAGTGAGCAATGCTGCCGCTGGATATAATTAAAATTTGGCGTGTTGGAACTTTAATGCATAATTCAGAATTCAAACCAAGGCGCAAGGCTTGGGTTTGAAATTTGTTAGAATAATTATAAAATAGCAGTACTAGCCCAGGAAATCAAAATTAATTCGCATTAGCATTAATACTAAACTCTTTTTTGCAAATTGCTCACAATCAATTCGCTCTGTTTGTAATTTTCCCTAAAACGATAGAAAATGAGATAGGCTTGCTGGCTGAAAACGCTAACCAAATCCATTAAAAAGGTAAACTGGCAGATGCGGATAACAGTTATGGATTTCCAATATTCTATTCAACTCATTTCATTCACTAACCAAACTTTTCTCTCCTTTCACTCTGAATGTATTACAATCAAATGAATAATAATTTTTCCTCTGCGTTCCTATCCAATTTTTCTTTTCGTACGTGCCATTTGTAGTATCACGTATGATTTATGTGGAACTGTCAGGGCATTCAAAGTCAGATAGTTTTACCCAAATTCCCACAAGGCCGGCCAAACGCCAAAACTTAGTTGGTTGGTTTATTTATTCAATTTGTTCATGATTATTGGTTTTGTTAAGACTTTGTCATTTGATTTAGACGACCTTTTGTTTCTCCACTGTTTGTTCTACTTTGCTGCTGCGGTTTATTATGTTACCCTCCTAGGCCACATCAAAGGGAACAAACCACTTGGCTGTGAGATAATTGCCATAGTCATTACAAAGGCCAATAACGAGACAATGGAAAATTTCAACTCAAAACGTACGTACGTGCGTACGTAGGGAAATTAGTGGCTCAAGAAACTAATAATAAAACTATCGATCCACCCTTTCNACGTACGTGCGTACGTAGGGAAATTAGTGGCTCAAGAAACTAATAATAAAACTATCGATCCACCCTTTCAGAATCGATAATTGTGTCTGGAGCCGAGAATAGACTTCAGACTGAAACTGCGATATAGCATACGATAGGTGGAAATTAGGCAAAGCTATAGAATAGGGTACAAGGTGATAGCGATACGACTACTACGATAATATCCATGTCCTCTTCGTGGTACACGTTCGACTTTGACTTCCAAATTAACATTCACAAGACTACGCCCTTCCGCCTAGCATTATTCATGAGCTCTAATTCACCCACTTTCAGAATCGATAATTGTGTCTGGAGCCGAGAATAGACTTCAGACTGCCATGTAGCATACGATAGGTGGAAATTAGGCAAAGCTATAGAATAGGGTACAGTACAAGGTGATAGCGATATGACTACTACGATAATATCCACGTCCTCTTCGTGGTACACGTTCGACTTTGACTTCCAAATTAACATTCACAAGACTACGCCCTTCCGCCTAGCATTATTCATGAGCTCTAATTCACCCGAACCCGGTTTCTTGCCTGGGGATAGAAAATTCCTGCAAAAACTTTTACGATCTAGAGTTTATAACCTACAAAAAAAGTGTCAGAAATTTTTACATTTATGTGCAAAAAAAATTAGATAATGGCTAGGCTAAGTAATATTAGAAAGGCCCCGGGAAAATTTGAAAAATGTATATGTCTATTTATTTATTTCAGGACGGAACATTTTCCTCAACGGACTTCCTTGACCTCTGGAGTGAGCCAGAGGTCGTGCGCCTCTTAACTGCTTACAAAGGAGACGTGAGTGTGGTGCTTCAATGCGCGGCTGAAAATGGTTGGACTGAGGAACGGATGCGCAAGGAACCATTTTCAAAGCTATGCCAACTCAGCGTCAATTCTCCTGACGTCCTTTCCCAAGTCCACAATGCAGGGATTACTTCATTTATTGAATATTTATCCAAATTTGTGGTCACTTCTCCTTTGACTGAAATGCTTGAGAGTTCAGACATTGTTGGGAATATTCGATTCAGTCATCCAACGCTCTATGTCTTCCCTGGGGGTCAAGGGGATGCTGCTCTATTTGGGGTTAATGGATTCAACATGCTCATAGATGGCGGTTTTGCTCGCAAAGCTTGTTTTTGGGATTTTACCCGCCATTTGGACAGATTAGACGCCGTGTTGCTTACACGGGTGAATAATAATACGATTGGTGGACTAGGAGCCATTTTAGATCGAAAATCCTCGGCTCAAGTCTTCCCACAAATTGGACATTTTTTTGGCAACATTATTGAAGGGGATAATAAAAAAGAAGATGGTGAAAAAGATTCTGAAAAAGAAATTGGGGCTAAATCCGATGATCTCATCGTGAGTTTAACTAGAACAAGGAAGACGAATGGTGGAAAATTTAAGGAGTATGAGTTTGCGCCCTCAACTCTGCTACCGAGACTCGACCCTTGACCCTGTCAATCTTTATCATAAAGTTGGTCATGGGAAATTGGATCTTTACATTTTGAATCCAGCAAGAGATTCTCGTGAATTAAAAGAATTTCTATCAAAATGGACTTCCAATGCGGCGGCTACGGCTAAATTTCCAACTCGTGGAGATCCAACACGTGATTTTACATACCCTGTCCTAAATTTGGTCTCGATTTGTGCCCTACTAGGTTTGGCAACCTGCAAATCCTAAGGATCGCATTACTCGAATCCTGTTTCCGGGGTCAACTCCTCAACATAAAATCTTTGAGGCTTTGGGGAAATTAAAACATTTGGAATTTTTGCGCTACCCCGTTTGCACAGCTGAATCTTTGGCAGCTCATCATAAATCTAAATTGAAGTCTGAATCTCTTGTATCTGAGGCAAAATATGCAAATGAGTTCTGCCCTGGGGTCAAATAGGGCAAGTGGAACGAACGTCTCCTCAGGCATACAAAAATCAGCCTCCAGCGCCACCAGTTCTAAAGCGGCAAAGTCAACCATTAATAAAAAAGAAAAAGAAGTTGAGAAACAACAAACTAATGGAAAATCAGAGGTAACGAATGGTGTAGCAACTAAGGTCAGCGCTGAAACAAATGGAACTCCCGCCAAAAAGTCAAAAGCCGCAGAGCAACAACAAACTAATGGAAATGGTACTGGTACACCTGAAATTATTGAAAGAAAACCAAGGGCTGCAACTAGAGGGCGTAAAACGGAAAAAAGTGTTGAGCGCTCTGCTGCAGCAGTCACAAATGGGTCGGGGCAACCTGAAATCATAGGTGAGAAAGAAAAATTAGTTGAGAAAAAGGAAAGAATTTCAAGAAGACCTGAGAAAAAATATACAGCTGCTTCGGCAAAGAAACCAGAAAAAGAAAAGGAACAACAAGGATGTTGAAATGGGAAATGGGAAAGAGTCACCCATTGTAGTAGCTACGGCTAAAACGACTTCCAAAATATTCAAAAAATCAGCTGCTCCAGCTGCTGCCACTACTACTACGACAGATGGCGTTATTACAAAAACACCAAGTAGCACTAGAGTTCCAAGTCGAGGTCGACCTCCAAAGGCCGCAAGCGCAAAGCCAGGGCTCACAGCCCCTGACAATGGATCGTCCAGGGGTCACAGTCCGGCAAGAGAAAAAGAAATAAAGTCTTCATCTGCTATTTCTACATCTGCTGCTCCTCCTGCAAAGCCACAGGCTTCATCAAAATATGGAATTTCAAAATCACTTTCAAAATCTACAACAGCAGCAGCAGACAAAGAAAAACCGACAACAACAGCAACTACTGCTCCAGCCAAATCTACAAAAGAGGCGGTAAATCGAAGCAGTAAGATTTTGAGTGAAAAAGAGAAAGATGCTGAAAAACCGAAACCAATGCGTCAATCTCTCATGTCTAAATCTACTATTGGAGGAACTGACAATGAAAAAAGCAAGGCCGGTGAAGCAACTAAGCAACCAGAAAAGAAAATTCCTGTTAAGGCTGCTACCACAACCAAAAGGGATTCCTCGTCCAAGTACTGCGAAGCCTCCTGCTGCTGCTGCTACTGCTGAAAAACCATCAGGCAAGACACAAGCACAGACATCAGCGCCACCTGGTATCAAAGCTGTTAGACGCACTTCTGCAGCTACTACTGCAGCAGCTGCTGGGGCTGCTGGATTGGTCATTGTTGGCGCAGGCGCAGCAGCAGCAGCTGCTGCCACTGCTAGTAAAGATAAAGATTCGGCCATTACAAATGGCGAATCAGCAACGGCAACGTCCCCTGAGAGTAAAAATGAAGAATCAGAGGTTGTTGCAAAGACTGAGACAGAAAATGAGACTAAACCTGAGGAAACTGAAGAAAAAACTCCAGAAGTAGTTGAAATTGAAACCTCAGCCCCAGAAGAAGAAATACCTGAAAAATTACCCGAAATTGACAAGGTCACTGAGTCTGGCTCTGAGCTTAGCTCCCTAGAGCCAGAAGGAAGCGTTAGTAGCATCAGCGCAGGCGATAGGGCAAGTCACGAGGACGCAGACGCAGATGAAGGCGAGGGCGAAGCCCCAGGTGGCACCCCATCTTCAACACGCACAGTACACAATGACAACGAAACCCCATTAGGGGCTAAACTCTTGGATTCTCTAGAAGATCCTGATAACATTGACAATGAAAATGAAGAGGATGAATATTTGGTTGTAGAAAAATCCTTTGAGGAGGACGAAGGTGACAAAAATGAAAAATTACTACGACCAGGCTCAACCCCAGCCCCAGAGGACGAGTTGAGCTCAAGTGGGAAACACACTCCAGAGAATGTCAATTTAAAATTGATCGAGTCTCCAGCTTCAGGGGCTAAAGCTAAATCTGATGAATTGCAAATTGATTCTTCATCTCCTTCTCCAGCGCCAGCCACTGAAGCCACCGATGATAAAACTGAGAATCAAATTGGATTAGAGGAAAAGTCCAAAGGCGAAATTAAAATGGAAATTGAGTCTTCTGCGTCTGAAATTGGGAAGAAAACACCAGAGAAGGATGATTTTACCTCTACAGCTACTGAATTAATTTCATCGTCTGCTGCTGACGAACAAGAAATAACTCGTAGTGGTAGTCAAAGCACTGGATTTGCTTCGTCTGCAGAAGAAGGCTCTGAACCTGGGTCTTTGACAATTATTACGGAAAAAGAAAAACCTTTAATTAGTGGTAGCGCTATGACCACATCTGCTTATGACATTGACATTGCTTCCACAGAAAAAGTTTCTGATGAAGAAGCGGAAGACGAAGAACATGAAACGGCAAGGAAGGAAATGCGATCTGACAGTTGTTCATCAACAACCATTGCTGGTGGTCAAGATCGACGTGGTTCTCAAAGAATTTCTGACTCTATGAGTTCTCCCGAAGCTGAAGCTGAAGCTGAATTTACAGCCAATGCAACTGCAGCTGTAGAGCTTATAGCCGTTGAGGCTGAACTTGCAGTAGATGATAAAAAATCATCAGGTGGTCAACCAGAAGAAAAAGGCAAAGAAGAAAGTCAAGAGGCGGAAAACAAGGACAAAGTGCAGCCAATTGAATCTCAAGTGAGTGAAAGTTCTGAATTGGCTCAGTCTGATCTATTGTTCGGCAGTAAACGCGAGAGTCCAGAAATAATTAGCGGGAAGAATGAAAAAATAGAAAAGCTAAGCGAAACCATTGGTAAAAGCAAAAGCAAAAGCCCTGAGGAATCTGAGACTGAAGAAGAAGAAGAAACTGAAAAGGATCAATACACTGGCGTGGGAAGCTCAAGCTTGAGCAAAACCGTTGAAAAGGAAAAAGAACTTTCTCCCAGAATTTCTCCCACAAAAGCACAGGATGAGAATTCTACTGCTGAGCCTGAAATTTCAAAGGAATTCGAGAAAATTTCTCCTATGCCCGGACTTGAAAGTTCTGAGGCGAAACAAGTTTCTCCAAGTGGAACGGAGTCAGGAAACAGGATGCAAGTGCAGGTTGAGTCTGAAACTTTGCAAGAACCAGAAGAAATTATGACGCCAATTAAATCTCAAGAAACTTATTCTTCCGTATTTTCAGCTACTACTACTGTGGACATCACTCAAGACTTGGGCGCAGATGAAAGAAAAATGAGTTTAACTGCGAAGGCAATTGAAGAAGAAATAGAAGAAAAGCCCGATAAACTTAAACTTTCAGCAGAAGAAGAAAAATTTTCTTCAGGGAAAAGTGACAAGGGAAGCGACAGCGAAAGTGAACACGAAGATGATCTTCCAACACAATTTACAATTTCACATGCAAAAGTTGAGGTTTTACCTACAAGCGTAGTATCTGAGAAATTACCAATTTCTACTCAAGCCGTTGACAAGGAATATCTTTCGAGTGATGAGAGTGAAGAAAAAGAAGATTCAAAACCAGAGAAAGCTGATAAGGAGGACAGCAAATTTGACAAGGGAGATATTTCGCCTGCTAAATCTGACACGTTAGTTGAAAAAACCAAGGAAGTCGAGATTTCACCAGCTAAATCCAGTGAAACCATTGAGAAACACGAAAAATCTGACAAGGGAGATTTATCACCCGCTAAGAATGATGAATGGCTATTCTCACCTGTTAAAGAATCTTCACCACTTGTCAAAAGTGAAGCAGAAGTTTCACCGGGTAAAACTGAGCCAGAAGTAGCACCGACACAAAAATCCGACAATGACTTTCAACCCCGAAAATTATCAACTATTGAAGACTCACCTGTCAAAAGTGACAAAGAAAGTGAAAAAGCCGAACCAGAACCAGATCATTCTGATAAAGAATCGGACGTTGGATTTGAAACTTCTTCTAAAACTACAGAAGTAGCTGAAATCAGTGATGAAGAATTAACAACTCCTCCAGCTAGAAAAGCAGATCCAGGGTTCGCCTTCGAGAAAATTCCACAATTGGATGAACCGTTGACTAAAAAAGTTGAAAAACTGGAAGAATTATCCACTAAAGATTTATCACCTATCTTGACTTCCACTGAAATTTTAAAACCTGAAGCAGAAATTGAATCCAAGGACAAAACTGATGAAAAATTGGATACATCATTAGAATTGACCTCAACTGCGCAAAAATCAGATGATTATTCAACAATGTCAATAAAATCTGAGAAATTGGAGACAGTTGACTCAAGTCCTAAATCCGAGAAACCTAAAACGCCTGTAGATGATTCTGTGGCCGTCGCCGCTCACATATCCGGAGAATTTGAAGAAATGTCAGATTATTATGTGGATATGGAAAAATCTGACTTGAAACCTGAGAAATCGGATAAAACTCCAAATGAGCATGAACAAAAGCGCTCATCCATCGCATCTGTCGGAAAATTGAGTCTGAGCGGAGAAAGTGAGGACGAACACGAAACACATGAAGAAAAATCAGCGGTCGACGGCAGTTGCTCCACTTTCTTCTGAAAAAATTTCTTCAACCGAAAAATTTCCAGTCTTAGGGAAATTAGATCCGACTGCCGACGATGACGAGAAATCCGAACCTTCTGCAAAAGCCCATGCTGAATTTATTCTGAAGGAAGTTGATGCTGAATTGGGTGAAAAGGATTCTATTGAAGATTTTACTCCAGCATCATCTCAAATAAAATCCCCATCTTCTCCTTCACCCTCTCTTACAAAAACGGAGGCTGTTTCATCCAACTTAAATGAGTTGGAAAGTTTTGTCGTCATGAAAAAAGAGATTCAGTCCTCGAATGAGAGTGTGGATAAAATAGAGCAGGCTGCGGGCACGGGAGTTGATTCTTTTAACATTCCAGCTGAGAATTGGAGCAAACAGGAGCCAAAGGCAGGAGCAGAAGAAATTACTAGTGCAGCTACAGGAGATTTGGAATCGAAAACATTTTCATCAAAAGAAAGCGACGACGAAGGCGAAAAAAGTGATGAAAGGAAAGTCGGCTCAGAGCCAGAATCCATGGCCATTTCGACTAGTGTCACCGCTCAGCCTAGGAGCTCAGACCTTTCACCCAAAGAATTGCAAAGGAGCAGCCCATATGAAATGGAAAAAGAAAAAGAACAGGCAAAGGATGAGGCGGCATTCTTAGTCGAGTCACTTGAAAAGGAAATCGGAGCATCTGCATCTGCTCCTGCTCCTGCTTTCACACCTGTCGATTCAAAGGAAAAGGAAAAAGAAGTAGAACCTGAAATTACTAGTACCACATCAAAATTTATAGAAAAAGAAAGCAAAGAGGCTTTTGACACTACAACTGATTTAAAATTAAAAGATTCTCCTCAAGATTTCGAATTTAAAGCATCATCCTCAAAATCGGATAATTTTGAGACTTCCTCAAAAGTCGAAACATTCGAAATTTCTTCACAACAAGACAAATTTGAAACTTTATCAAAACCAGATAAAATCGAAAT
>WJEZ01003124.1:0-11537 GCA_009869925.1 Thalassaphorura encarpata
CAAATTCTCTTCAGGAAAAATATAAAAAATTGGGCTCAATCACTTGTCATGAATCCCTTGTACTAATTTTATTCTCATTCGCTGTCATCAGTTGGAGTTTCCATGAACCAAAACTTATTCCTGGATGGAGTTCTTGGTTTTCAGAGACAAAGGTCAGCATTTCTACTTCGGGGCTCCTTGTCGGCGTTCTTTTCTTTGTAGTGCCAAGGAATCCAGAATTTTATCGTGCTATTTGGACTCGTGGTAAGCCGCACTCATTCAATGCATAAAGCCTAAATGAATTTTGTTTTAGATTTTGAAGGTATTAAAATGGAACCGTTGCTGGATTATAAATTTGCGGAGAAGCGAATTCCATGGGGTGTGATTCTTTTAATTGGTAAATCAGCTCAAAATTTATTTGTAATTCTGAGGAACTAATGTGAAATAAAATTGAACAGGTGGAGGATATGCTTTATCCAGTGGATCTACGAAGGCTGGATTATCTTTTAGAATTGGACAATCCTTGGCTTCACTTCGAGCATTGCCTGCTCCACTAATTCAACTCATTTGCATGTGTCTCATTGCATTTCTGACTGAAATTGCCTCAAATGTTGCCACCGCTAGTGTTGTTGTTCCAATTCTGACGGAATTGGTAAACTTTCCTATAAAACTTATAAATTTCTCAAAGTTAAAGCTTTTTTTCTACAGGCAAAGGAATTGAACGTCCATCCATTTTATTTTGCACTTCCAGCATCAGTCACTTGTTCCTATGCATTCATGTTACCCGTCGGTACGTCAAAAAGATCAAAATTAATTAATTAATTCGCACCAACTATTTTATTTATATTTTAGCAACTCCACCTAATGCAATCGTATTTGCTGCCAGTGATATGAAAGTAAACAAATTCTGTCATCTGAATGTTCCTGATTTTTTTTTAATTTGAACGTACAATTTAAATTTAGATTTCGACAATGATCAAGAATGGATTTTTTATGAACATTGCCTGCATTCTGGTCCTATATTGCACAACACATTTCTGTGGTGAACTCCTTTTTCATTTCTCTGAATATTCTTATATTCCTTAAAACTGAACTCATGTTGGTTGTGAGTGAATAAATGTAAACTAGAAGTTTTTACTTCCAATTTTCTATTTGAATTAATGCATCATTTTAAGCTAAAGGCTAGACAAATTCTAGATTCGAATAAAATTGTATTCCATTCCAACACACTTTAGATTTATTCTCCAATTTGTTGTATTTATTTATATATAAAAACATTCCAATTCCTTGTGGAATAACACACAGGGCATGTACGTAACAGTAAATAAAGAACGCAAACAAAACCGACGCACTAAAAAAAGTCATGAAAAATTAAGTAGTTACATACACAAGTACTTGGCTGGCAGTTTAAGTCTGGTTGCGTTTTCATTTTCAATAATACTGAAAAATTGAAAAGACATGTTAAGAGTAGGGCTAAACTAAATTAAACCATGGAGTCCCATTTTGCATCCGTGTAGAAACAAACGCAGTCACAGTCTGGTGGCAATTCATCTTGACGTGGCTCACATTCCCATCGGCACCCAGGCTCCTGTGTACAATGCAAATGTATGGAAAAATCATTAAATCAATTCAAGGGTGAAATGAGAAGCAAGTGCAATATGCAGTAATTAATTTTCCAAGACTCAAGCTTATTTTCAAAAATGAAATGACCTTAGTGCATGATGATTTGTATTCTGCTTGACTGTGAACACTTGTCGTGATGGATGAATGTTCAACAATGGATGGTCCAAGAGGAACATCTTCAGCGGTTGGATCCACAATGATTTCAACTGTGGCCTCTGCAAATCCGGAAAAAGTATAAAAATTATGGAGGAACATCCGCTCTATAAGAAAACCTGCAAAAAATTTAATCATGCACGACATGCAGAAATAGAAATAGCAAAAATTAAACCCCATGCAATATTATTATCTTCCTTCATATCACATTAAAAAATGCAAGTTGAGTTTTTTATCTCTTCTAATTTACCTGGTTTGATCTGATGATAATAATTTTCGGTGCGAGGAAAGAAATATTGATTGGGTGGTGCCCGGTACTGCCATCCGTTAAATAAAACACTTCGTCTTTCCCTGGCTGACTCAGTCCTTGGAATCACTGTAGCCCACTGGGAAGAAGAAAAATAATTCAATTTCAACCCAAACAAAATATTGCATATAACCATACCAAAATTAGTGGACAAAATAATAAAAATAAAAGTGTCGGGGTGAAATTCATTGCAAAATTACTAAAATTGTGGTAAATAAAATTGATCGTTCGGTTGATTCTGGTGATTAAGCTGAAACTAAACTGGATTTGGGATATTTTCTCCGAGTGGGTCTTTCTATCTATCTTCTATTTCTGGAATAGATGTGTTGTGTCTTGTTTTTATAGAGATATGAATGTTCCAGAGTCAATAAGTGGAATGAAGTCAAGTCAAGTCAAGTCAAGTGAAGTGAGTTCATCCCCCTCCTGTCTGTTCCTGTTTGAGAATAATCTTGAGACAAGATCACTGAGAAGAAGAAGAATCTTGGATTTGGATTTGGATGAATGGTAATGTTATTACTATTCCATTGCATTGCGTCTTGGGCTGTAAACGCAATGTAAAATAAACTCGGTAAAAAATCCACGCAACGCATACACATGTTCAGTTGGTCGGTCCACCGTGAAAGTAAGAGTCAGATAAAAATCTCATTTTACTACTTCCAGATGGACAGGTTGACTTTAAGAAAAAACTTTTTTCTGACTTGACTCAGTTTTCTCTCAAAGAAAATTATACGCCTTCGGCATGCGTCTTGACTAAGTTTCTCATTAGTGGGCTAAATAGGGAAATAAAGAGCTCATTGTAAAAATCCGAGTAAAAAATTCAGATTCCATATTTGGAAATGATTCGTCCACGCCTAGGCCTAGTGCGGCGAAAAGTATAGCGAACGGCTGTAGATTTCCTTCGTACATTTTGAATAATTTTAAGAACGAAAAAAATTATGCAATAATGAAAATTTTTTGGGTTGAACCAACCAATGTTATTTAACCCAGTGCTCTTGCCATACCCCAGCAGGGTGTCTGATAATATGGCAACTAATTTATTTCTACAGTAGCAAATTTGACATGAGAAATACATGGCATAGCATGGCGTGGCCAAAGATTTACGAGCTTAGCTCAACCCATATTGTAGATTTCACATTTATCTGTCATTTGCCACTTGGAATACCCCAGCTGGAAGAAGTCAAAAGTCAGCGATCCGTGAAACTGAAACTGACACCGGTTTTTTTATACTAAACCGAGCAGAGTACTAAGGTGAAGAAATTACCCGGTTCACCAGCATCTTGTCTATCAAAATCTGTTTCTGCTTTTTTCCCTCACCCTGTCAATATCAAGTATCGACGTCGAGTACTTGAAAATATTTTTAGCCGGCCGGCCGGAACCACAAGATTTTTATCTGTTGGTGCATTGCCTGCGTCTTTTTAAAAAATGACATCTCATCAATGACTGAATAATAATAAAAATAAGTGAGGGGAACTGAACGTGCTTTAAACGTGAGAACAAAACTATAAAAATATTTAGTGCCATTTGATTTTTCTCAAAATCACATCTTAAACCCTTACATGGTGAGGAATTTAAAGCCAGGCAGAAAGGAAGCCATTAAATTCAGTCACAGGAAAAGTCATTAAACTCACAAAGGCCTTAAAAGGGGGTTGGATGAATTATTACAGCGGAGCGGTGGCTTTACTTTATTTTATGGGAAATAAATGTCACAAAGTTTTATGGCATATCAAGGAAACAATCAAAAAATTAAATTAATAATTACCTATTGAATTTTTACGTCTTTAAAGTCACACTCAGTTCATGATTTTTAATTAGCTTGGCTAGGTCAGAGGTCGTATAGATTTCCTTTGTAAAAAGATTGACCGACTAGAGAATAAATAATGATTTGGTTTGGAATTTACCTATTGAATTTTTACGTCTTTAAAGTCACACTGAGTGCATGATTTTTAATTAGCTTGGCTAGGTCAGAGGTCGTATAGATTTCCTTTGTAAAAAGATTGACTGACTAGAGAATAAATAATGATTTGGTTTGGAATTTCTTTTACAAGTGTCAAGAGTCTTAGTCCAGATTTGGATTGACGATGCTAAACATTGGCAGATTTGGATGAAATCAAATGAGATAGGACAAGACAGACGGACGGGTTGACAAGTGTACAAGAGTAAAAGCACATGTCTTGTAATTTATGCCCATGTACCCATATACAGATTTGGATTGACGATGCTAAACAATGGCAGATTTGGATGAAATCAAATGAGATAGGACAAGACAGACGGACGGGTTGACAAGTGTACAAGAGTAAAAGCACATGTCTTGTAATTTATGCCCATGTACCCATATACATGCAGAGGACCCACGATACGAATACTCAAGGGCAAGGATAAACTTACTACTAACTAGTTTTCTCACACTGCTCAGGAATTCTAACATTGTGTTGTGTTGTAAATGGTAATGGGTCTTTATAGGGCAATGGAATTCGGTGGAATGGAAAGAGAGCAAATGAAGAGTGACAAGGACAAGGAAGAAGAGTCGAAGGCAAAAAAACAAAAAGACATTTTGAGACATCTTCAAAGAGATCCCACCAAAGTCAAATTCCTTCAAGATCTTCTTGCTTACAAAAATAAAATTATTGCCAGTGCCAAGGAACAGGAACAGGTGGAAAAAACTCAGACGCAACAAGAAGGGCTAATATCCGAAAAGTCAAATGAGCCACAGTCACAGCTGGGCGGCTCCTTGGGCTTGGGCCACCCAGACATCGTACAATTGACAAAAACTGCCTTAAGAGGAAAATATGGAGATCATGTTCGCAAATCAATTCGTCACAGGGATTTCACCATCTCTCCAATGCCTTTTAGCCCTTAACCCTATTCAGAATGAAATGTGCAATGAACTCCAAGGTAATAAAATTAAAAATCATAATGAAATTTTATAGTTTTCCGTCCTTTTGACTCCTACACCTGCCAAAATTCATTTTGCATTTACGACTTTTTTTTTTAATTTTAATATTCGTGACTTCCAAATAAGCACGTATCGGAAAATCTTGGTTTCTTCTTAATATAGCAAAAATTTACCTAATTTTGGCAATAATATTAAAATACGATACACCATGCATTATTTTATGATAGATGACAAAATTCAACCTGGGTCAGAGGTCAAGATCAAGACATTCCTTAAAATGTGCAATGAACTCCAAGGTACTAAAAATAAAAATCATAATGAAATTTTATAGTTTTCCGTCCTTCTGACTCCTACACCTGCAAAAATTCATTTTGCATTTACGACTTTTTCTTTAATTTTAATATTCGTGACTTCCAAGTAAGCACGTATCTGAAAATCTCGATTTCCTCTTAATATAGCAAAAATTTACCTAATTTCTGCAATAATATTAAAATACGATATACCACGCATTATTTTATGATAGATGACAAAATTCAACCTGGGTCAGAGGTCAAGATCAAGACATTCCTTAAGAAACAAACTCCGAAGTCTCAACATTCAGGGGTAGCTGCTAATGTACTGGGAATGATGACGTACGAATTATTCAAAGATCAATTGCAAATATCCTACGACAAGATTCTGGATTTTTACATTTCAACAATTCCATCCAAATTTGATGATTTTTCTACTCCAAACAACTCTGTAGTCAAATTTGAAGGAAACGATGAATTGCAATCAAAATTAGATGCAGGGATTCATTGTTTTCGCAGAAATATGAATGGACTTTTGAAATTAACCAAAGGGCAAGAGTTGGAACATTTTGAAGGTGGAAATAGTATGAACGAGGACAGTGACTCCACAAAAACTGTCCTTCATTTCAAACACTTTTGGATTCAGGAATTATTTCATGTCAAAGCTTTGAATCAACTCAGCGTAAAGATAATTTGATTCAATTTATTTTTACTTAAATAATTAACCCCAAATATCAAAATTTCAGAGAGAAGCTAATGATTTGCACACTAGAGGAAAGCAAAGGATTTCTCATCTTGACTCTGAAATTGAATCGCTTCTTCAACAAATTGAATTTGCAAAAAAAGAAAATGTTCACTTGGTTCGGAATGAAGTGTATGTAAACGACAACTTAATTAATTTGCGTGGATTTGTAATTAATAAATAAATGATTTTTCTGACAGGAAAAATGGTGAGATTGAAAGATTAACGATGGAGAAAGTCAATGAAAAGTCATCTGCTCAAATTGAACTTGACGCATCTCAAACGATGGCTAATAGAATTGAAGTCATGTTGAAACAATGTAAATTCGAGGAAGATACGCGTTTGAAAAAGTATGCACGATTAATATTAGCTAACATTTAATTAAATTTAATCATTGGTTTTACTCCTACTCAATTTTATCCTTCTTTCCCACCACAGGTTAGACCTTGAGAATGAGCTGGAAGCAGTAATTGTCAAATATGATGACAAACTTCAGAATGGCCAAATATTTTTGGACAATGTTGATTTGGAGATTAAAGCAAATGATGAAATCTTAAATGGGCTTAAGAAACAATACGACGAAATTGACGTTAGATTTGATGACATGACCAGATCCAAAAAATTGAGACAACTTCTCAAAAATATGGAAATGGCTGAAGGGTTTAAGCGGAACAGGGCTGCTCGGATTATCCAGGTACGACAATTTATTAAGGATTCATTTATGCATTAATTTTTTGTAATTTTCGATTTCATAGGCTGTTTGGCGTCGCTACAAACTCAGACAATACAAAAAAGCTAAAAAGAAATTAAGACTTCGTAGAAAAACTGGGGCTGGGACTGGGAGAAAATCAGGAGATAAAATGAAGGATTCTTCCAGTGAGGCTGGAAAAGGAAGTAGCACGAGATCAGGGTCAACGATTCCAGCCCTTCCACCATTAAAATCTAAATCAAAACCCAAGCTCCTGAAAAGGTCAACTTCTGAACTGTCCATGACAGCAGTAGCTCAAACTAAAAAAACCGAAGCCAAAATTAAAACACCGAAATCTAAAACAGGAGGAGGAAAATCTGCAACCTCAGTTAAATAAATTCGTAGATTTCATTTTTCTATTTTTATTTCCTTTTATTAATTTATTCCAATATTACTATACAAATTGTCATTTTAGAGAAAATTGTTTTTTCGTCGGTCATGCTTATCACACCGTTTCATTAAAGTTTGAAATATTAATCACAGAAAATTCAGCTTTAAATTGAGACCATTATGAATTCAACATTAAAACTAAGAACTTTGGACTAATGTCCAAGGCTTTTTGATACAAGCTTCAGATTTATATTTGCATTGAGCAATTAAAATGTGAAATTTGACTTGTCATTGAATAAAAATCTCAGTATTGATTTTCTTTTAAATATAAGTACGGGACATAACACACAGACCATTTAGTTCTTGATGACGAGGATGAGAATTTTGGTAAATTGAGAAATTGTGGGCAAGAAATTCCGGAGCTTCCTTTGCAAAAATCTCATTGGCAAATTCACACTCAGGGAAAACATAGGCTGTGTATGGTTCCTGATATAAAAATAAAATCTCATGACCCTTATGATTTGATTAAAAATTAAGGATGTAACTTACCCGAGTCCTTCGGCTGTAGATGTTGCAAATTCCACTTGATCTCCGTCTTGAGATGTATTGAAGAAAGTCAAATCTAGTAAGAATTTCTTGCTCAGGATCATCATTAACTTCATACTGGAAGTCGTAGGTAGCTAACACGCAGTATTGCGAGGCAATCTATTCAATTCACATGCGAAATTAAATTTAAAAAATTATAATTCAAAAGAAAGGATAAATAAACCTTCATTTTCTTCTCGATCCATGCAAGCTCATCTTTGAGCATTTCTTCTTGTTCAGCGTCACAGTCACAGGAATGAACATTCATAAACTCTAAGACCCTCAAACTGGTCGGAAGAACATCATTCACAAAAATCTTTTCTCCAGAAAGGTAACAAAGGTCACAGGATGCAGCCATGTCGAGATTTTTTGCACTGATTATTCCAGTCCAACAAGTTTTGTAGGTCTAAAGCAATAGCAAAATTAGTATAAATTAATTCAATTAATATTTTATTTCCTTATTTGCTAATTTATTACTTTACTCAAGTAGGATGGAGAAATGTCTCCTTCCCAAGTCGTGGAATCAGCTTCCTGAATGACACATGCTGATCTCTTGGAAACGACTTCGCGTCTATCTCCTCCTGGAACTACCATATTTAATCCAGTTCCAAAAATTCTCCTATTTAAAATTAAACAATTTAGTTATGAGGCATACTCTTGAATATTTAAAATTGAAAAGGATTTAGCAACTACCTAATTTCCGAAATGACCCGAGTTTTTAGTACCTTTTGAAGGACAGAATAAAGGTCGAAAAAGTAACTCACTTTTTGTAGTAGAATCCTGGTTCAAGAAGAAAGTGAAAGCCGAAATGACATGGAATTAAGAAATAACACGGGATTGGATTCGTGGTAGACGCGGATGACGTGTACGTACGTGGATATGACTATGGCGATGAATTAATCTATAAGTATTACTCCATTCCAATAGCACTAGCAGGACCAGGCAAACGGAAAGTGTAAATTCGCATTAGCATTAGGAATCACCATCCACTTTACTATGGCGATGAACTAATCTATAAGTATTACTCCATTCCAATAGCACTAGCAGGACCAGGCAAACGGAAAGTGTAAATTCGCATTAGCATTAGGAATCACCATCCACTTTTGCATCTTACTTTCTCACACTGTACATATTACGACACAAATGCAGATGCAAGATGCAATAAAAATCCCTGTCGCAGAAGTACATTTTCTTTTTCCTGACCCTTTTGTCTCTATTTGCTTTGCTTTGCCTGACTTGACTTGAGACTAGGACTAGGTTGTTGGTGTAATCTGTAATTTGATCTCCAAGTCCAAGGGCAAGGAGATGAAGGGGAATGGAGACAAAAAGAAAAGAAATGTAAAATCAAACCCGACGAACACCAAAAGGACAAACATTAGGTCACGTACGTACGTACTTAGATTTTACATGAAACCAGACAAGCCAAATGCCAAGAATTTAATTCCAGTTAGCTAAACCGGTTGATTTTCTTTTGTTCTTGACGATTTTCAATTTATACCAAAATACATATAGAGTCATAAGGTATAATTAGAACTATTAATTAAGTAGTATTTTTTTCTTTTGCGAAATCTCGAAATAATATTTCAATAATGGAATGAAGATCAATGAAGGATGAACCCTGGCCTGGAGTCTTTGCTTAAGGGTCATGGGTAATGAGGACCAAGACGTGAGAATGAGCGTTGACAACATCCACAAATCCAGGATTAGATTGCTCAAAATTTGCAAGATCTTGTGGTCCATAAATCTGAAACTGGAATTGGCCCTGGAATCAAAATTATTAAAAATTATATTAAAAAAATTGAGTTGAGTTTATCCATTGGTTGAGTTTGGTTTGATTTTTTGCTTACACTTGGAATTGGATAATTGGCCGGATAGTAGGCCAGTCCAATTCGTTTTTCCCCTTGCAAATGCGAAATAATTCTGGCTAGCTCAGCTTCATTTTCCAAAATTTTCTCATCATTACCACTGTTGTCTTGAGGGAATGCGACAAGCAAGCAAGAATTCTCATCCACCTAAAGTAAAATACAAAATAACAAATGTCTTAAATAAAAATTTAACAATACACACTACTAATGCTGTTCTAATTTTGTCTAACCATCAAAACATTTCCATGACGGGGTCTAATCTTCCTTGTAATTTTGATTTCGGACGTTTCTTCATTCAAATAGCCAGGGAGTGCAGCTTGAGCAACTTTAAAGACGACCGACAACAAAATGCATTTGAACCATGGCACGATAAACAAAACATGGCAAAGGCAAAGTCAAATTCCCTTGCCATACAATTGGGTAATGCTAAAGTAAATCGTGACAATTAGTTGTGACTAATTAAGAAAATAACCAATTAATTCTTACTGGTAAAAGATTGCTCAAGGGAAGTACGGGTAACATATACGCTGGACCTGCAGGAGCATTGTTGTCAATAGAAGGGTCTCTTGGACTCCCAAGAAGTGGAATCAAGGGCTCCCATGTAGGTGCTAGTGCATTTGAACCATTCCTACTTTCACTTTCAGTCTCAATCGGGACAAGATTGTTTCTCCCATTACCAGCAGAAGAAACAGATTCCTGGCCTTGGCCGTAGTTACCCGTGTTAGCCAAAAAATTCCCTGTTGTTCCACGTGAAGACATCCTACTTTTAAAAGTAACACAAAATCTACATTAGTTCTGTTCTCAATTCTGATGCCAGTTAATTATTTCACAAGACTCAAGACAGCTTATGTAATTTGGGGGCAATTTGCAACTGAACAAAAAGTCCACTGCTAAATTTTCTCAATCTAATTAAAGAATGACGAAACCCGGACTTAAATTCGAAAATTACCCCTATGTTCTACAATTTGTACTTTAAAGGCATTAAAAACTTGTGGAAACCAGGATGGACTAAAAAGTGATTGTTGTGCTGACTGTGCTTGTGTGCAAGCTATTGCACCGACCGACTTACTAACCTGATAAGATCGATCAACGAGCATGAACCTTGACCTCGAACCAATGACTGGACTTTCTGGACACAAGACTTGATAATGATGAAGAAGTTTGGATTAAGATTGGACTACTAATTATGGTGGATGGAAATGGAACCATGGGACGTCTAACTTCCACGTTCACGTAATGATCTTTTAAATATCTCCGGGGGACGCCTAACGATCAAAGTAAATCTTTTGTCTTGGAATTCTCTATGTTGATTAAGTGTTGGTATGAGCCCTGAATCAATGATAGAATCTTATTATCTAAAATTAGAACAAACAACGGAAATTGCAATCAAAAATTAGATAGAACGGTCCCAAAATCCAAATTTTACTTGTAAAACAAGCGGAAATCTAAGAAAAATTGAAGGACTGTCCGTTACTTTATTCAACTGGAACTCAGAAACTAGTGAAACTAGAAACTAAAACCGAATAATTAATTAAATTTGATTACGCAATTGTTTGGACAATTCAATTTTGGATTCAACAGTGAAGGAAAACCAGAGAAAAATGAAATTTAATCCAAAGGATTAAGAAAAGGTGTCATAATTAATAATTTAGACTAAGTTCTTGGCATATTTCAAATGCAAATTAGAAATTAATTAACAATTTACAAAATATTATTAAACATTTTTGGCTTTTCGACTGCAAACCCATAGAGATGAAGACTTTTTTTGCGGGATTTTGTGCGAAAGTTGAAAATTCCCCACTTGCTGAAGGGTGCACGTGTTGTGAGATTTTTATGAAATTTTGGGAAATAATTGCAAAATCTATTTTATAATTTCTTATAATTTGGAAAATACATTCCTCCAACTCTTACGCCCAGTATGGCTGGCTTAAATACAAGACTCATCGTCAAAAATCTTCCAAAATCCGTAAGAAAAACGACAATGCACGAGACTATTACTTATTTTTTCCATTATTTTCTATT
>WJEZ01003125.1:0-11536 GCA_009869925.1 Thalassaphorura encarpata
TGGAATTATTGGACAGTGCTTGTGCTTGGATTTCATCCTGTTCAAATGTTTTGATAACATCTTGAACCATTTGAGCTCTACGTACATAAAATTAGAATATGGTCATATCTTTGGACATTTTTATTACAAGAGGCTTTTGTTTAATTTCCCCTTACTTGACCGCATGTTGAACCCAAAGACACTGGAGGTCTGCCAACACACAAAAAACATTGTCCTCTGAATATCTCCACTTGATATCATTCCCATGCTCAACATCAAATAAAATTAATGGAAAATCCACTGCCATTGCATACTGTGGTTTTCTGCATGTCAAAAATATGTTTAAACAGACCAGACTCGACTCACCCAAAAGAATTATTAAATATGAAATTACTTTTCTTGTTTTGTGATGTCTAACAAATGTTGAATCACTTCTGGTTCCTCCAATCCTTTTCCAATCAGAATCAAAACAGCAACAATGCATCGAATTTGATGCCAAACAAAAGCTTGGCCAGCTATTTTGATTACACAGAGTTTATAGGAATCATCAATCGTTTCATCTGCATCTGGACTACAGGCATTCAGCTCAATTTCAAAAATCCTTCTCATTGTAGTTTTCTCTCCAGTTGAGTCAAGTTTACAAAAGTTTCTAAAGTCGTGCTCTCCAATTAAAAATTTTGCTGCAGTTTTCATTCTCTATTTTTGTAAAAATGGTTCTAATGTATTGTGATTTTTAAATTAATTTAAGTTATGAAACTAACCTCCAAATCTAAATCAACTTTTGGCAAATAATATCTGTAAGTTCTTCTTTTACAATCAAACCGAGCTGAAAAATCTGTTCTTACAGGACACCATGCCAAAACTCGAATTTCTTTTGGGAGAAGACTATTTAGCATTTTACAATAGTCCAATTCTTCCACCGAATCATCGCCATTTCCAACTTCAACATTATTTCCCAAATTCTCAGCTGCAGGAGGAGAAATCACTCCAATTCCTTTTGTTTCTCTACAGCGCAAATCAAGCGAGACGACCTGATTTTAAAAATTGGCATTGTAAAAACCTAATTTTGTGTGTATTTGCATTAAATAGCTATGTACCTGACTAAATGCACTGACTCCCTTGTCTGTTCTCCCACAACGATGATAATTTGCAGTAGTTCTTGACTCAATCAATTTTGTACGAACTAATGCTTGGAACAAATGAGCTTCAATTGTTTCATCATTATCCTCTTGACTCGCTAAACCTTGATAATTCCAACCTAGATAGGCAATCTTGAGAGCAACATGACGTTTCGGATGTCTAGAACCAACGTAATTAAAACTTAACATTAATCAAACGCCTAACGCCTAGCCAGTCGGACTAATTTCGGATTTAAAGCCACAGCCAATCAATTTTCTTGGGTTCAGGCCTAATAATTCGTTCCTAACTTGCTAACTAATCATATAATTAGGCTGTCATATTGTACTGAGCCACAAAGCCGTGAATTTGACCGATTATTTTTTCCTTTAGTTAAACTCAAGAATATTCAACTCACCTTGAAAAGTCAAACTGTCTTTCGCCCTTCCCTTGCCTCTGTTTCTTGGTCAATCGTTTAGGTTGGGATTGGTCACTACTAGAATCATCCGAATGTCCTCTTTTTCCTCTCAACTGTTTAACTTGATTCTGAAGCGTCCGAATTTTTGTAATCAATTGTTCCCTTGTAGCAGACTTGAAGTCAAGATATTCTTCATCATTCTTCAAATCCAAAGCATCAACTTCCATGCCATCAACCTTCACCTGAATCTGATTTCACAGTTAGTTGATCCAAATTCCAAAATCAATAACACGTAAGGTTAGTTTTTTCCAAGGACTTCCAGAGCCAACGTAACGTCCAAAACCAAGGTCAACAGGTCAAGAAAAAGAAAGAAGACGTCTCCCACGAAGGGTATGAATTTTGTGTTGATTGGATTTTGGCGCCTGAGCGGGGAACAAGTGGACGAATCCAACGCCATTCAGCCCAATGCTTGGACCCACGAGAAATCAGAAAAATTTAAAAACAATTTTATTCTTGTGGTTTTGTTTACCTCTGCTGCTGAGAGCTGACCGTGACCCGTTCAACTCTTTTGACTGATTAAAGTGTCCAATTAGGAATTTTGACCCACGAATTAAGAATGGACAGTACAAGCGAAACCGATGACATGGGTCCGTCCTTTTTAAATACAACGGCAACGACTTCTGCTGACAACTCGCAATATTTACTTGGAGGAGGGGATGAAACGGAAGGCAAGTCTAGTCGAGTAAAAGTTTTAGAATTAATTGCATGTGATGGAATATGGGATATTGGGAAAGATTCGTAGTGTGTTACCGCTCACGAAATTGTTGGCAGTACACATTTTATTTTTCCATTTTTGTTTTAATTTTTGCTCGTTCATTTCGTTTCGTAGAAGAAGATAGAGATGATGATGATGTGGATAGAACTGGTGTTTTAAGAGAGCAAGATCGATTCCTTCCAATTGCAAATGTTGCTCGGCTCATGAAAAAATCAATTCCAAAGACTGGAAAAGTAAGTATGAAATTTATTGCTCTAAACTAAAATACACATCAGTTTTATAGAAGTAAATCGAATTTTTTATGTACAGATCGCAAAGGATGCTAGAGAATGTGTCCAAGAGTGTGTGAGTGAATTTGTAAGTTTTATTACGTCTGAAGCCTCAGATCGTTGTCATCAAGAGAAAAGAAAAACGATCAACGGTGAAGATATTCTTTTTGCAATGTCATCCCTTGGATTTGATAATTATGTAGAACCACTCAAAATATATTTGCAAAAGTATCGAGAAGCCATGAAAGGAGAAAAGACATTGGTTGAAGGAGAATACCTTGGAACTATTCCTGTGGATGGGGTTGAAATTCCAGAGACGATCATTGATGGGACATCAATTGGACTCGTAACAGCGACTGGGTCAACCAGCACATCAGGCGGCAACGGGTACAATTAACATTTCATCATCAGCCAACACGACTCATTCTGCTGGTGGGGGAAATGTTATCTATACTTACACCCAAGCACAAGGGGATCCACTCTCAAATATGTAAATTTTTATCACTTGTTTAAAAGTGTTAGTTTTTCAATTTGTATTTTATACGTAAGACTGGCTTTTTACAAGCAGTTTAAGTCATAAGAAATTTTTCACTCTTAAATCAGCTCATTTTTAGATAATTGTTAGAATTATAAATATAGTTATAAAAAAAATAAAGCAAATATGTAGAAATCATAGCGCAATAACCATTGTACATGTTTGATGAATCTGATGAATAAAATCTTTACATGTACTTTTATCGTGTATTATATTTTGTATTATCTTTTATATTTTTATTGTGTATCTGAAAAATAGTTTTTATTTGCCATACAAAAAGCATTTCCACACTTTTTGCAACTTTTGTAACATCTTTGCGCAATGCAAAATTCCGTAAGTCATACTGTGCGTGAATTCTTGGCAATTTGAGACAATTTGTCGCTTTCACTGTCCGGACTATTCATGACTATGTCGGACACGAAAATAAAAACTAATCCTATAAAATGTACCGACTTTCCCATAAAGAACAGCAGTTTCATTTTTCTTCTCACTGGAACCGAATACTCGCCAATAATGTTTCCATTTTTCGTTCCCCAAGGGAAATTAATAATTCCGATTTTCTTAAGACCCTCAAGAATTTCATCAATTCCACTTTCATTAGCATTCTTAAAAGTGTATTTTTTATTTTCGTACTTTCTTTGTTTTTCGCCTTTTTTAATACATTACAATCGAGCCACAGGGATTTTTGAGATTTATAAATCAAAATACAACCGAGTCATTTGTGGCGTCCTTCACTTCTTTACATTGTTTCAATATTTGAGTCATTTTCGTAACATTCGTTTCGAAATTCTTAAAAATAATCCAGATAATTATTTTGAGCTTGCAAATGTGATTGGCTCACTTGCTTACTACCTTACGATTTTCTGGCTCCTTTGGAAAAAACAGTCAGAATTCCTCAACATTTTTAAATTAGTTGGAGCAAATTTTAGCAGCAACGATGTCGAAAAACCAAAAAGTATTTTGGTGGTTGAAATGAAGCGACATATTTTACCGATTCTACTTTGCTCTATATTTACGGGTTTATCAGTTTTTAGTGTTTTGATTGGAAATGTGGCCACGAACAAATGGCGTTTTTTGGGAATTCCAAAATCTTACTATTCTCGTGCAAATTTTGCATATTTATTTCAACCTGATGCTGAGGTGGTGCCACCATGTCCAGATTTATTACTCAAGCTCCTTACAGCTTGGTACATTTTTATTGAAGTTTATATTTGGATTGGATCTCATTTTACTGATCTTTTGTTCCTCACGTCTTCAATTTTCTTGAGATTAGTCGTCGGAGGATTTTTGTGCAGTTTTGAATAAAAGAGAAACTTCTTCTTATGAGGTAAACTTAAGAAATAGTATGCTTTTTTATGCATTGAATATTTTATTGATCCAGGGCCTTCGCCTCTACTTTTCCTTGAGACAAATTATTCAAAATCTAAACACAGCAATTGGACCTGTCATTTTGTCCATTGTTATAACGGGGCTCCCATAATCATTCTTCAAATGTTGAATTGGTTTTTAACCAAGAGGATTTGGCAAGAAGTGCTCGAGTCTCATTTTATTGGATGGTCTTTGTCATTTCCCTAATTACTTCAGCATCAGCTAATTCCAAAGTATTTCATTCATGAAATAGTTAAGAAATTATGACTTATTTTTAATATTGTAATAATTGTAATACAGTTGGAAGAAATGAAGGAATGGTTATTACGGGATGGAAATTCAGTTGGAATTTCTCAATCGATTCTTCCAATTGTGACACAAGAATTGAGTCACACAGGGTTAAAAGGATGGGGATTCTTTACAATCACTTATGGATTTCTTGGAACGGTACACGGCAAATGGCAATGGCAATGTCAAATTAATTTGACATGAGTTAATATTGACTTTATCTCATTTGCAGATACTCAGCGTTGTCCTCACTTACGCAATTCTAATAGTTCAACTTCATTCTCCTGGGACTCGTGCAATTTAACAAAGACGAAAATTGTTTTCGCCCACGACAGAAACATTACGTGTAATGATATTGACTTTTTTTAGAAGACCAAGACAAAGTCATTAGCACTTATTGATATTTCTTTACCTGGAAACGTCAATCAAATCTGTCGCAGGTTAACACATACGACTGACGAGGAAACACTTTTCTGGAAGTCATGGTCAGGACTACCTCCCTGATCATCATTGTAAAATATTAGCTGCCTATTTGACCTTTGCCCAGAACTAGGCTAGCTCAAGTGTGCGGTGTTCCTATGGTCTTTAATGCAGTTTGAAGAACTGCCTTATGTCACCTCATCTCTGCTTTCTTGTGTACCTGCCCAGCTCACCGGACTAAATTACATATGTTTCAGACTTTCTGAATTTTGTTGTAATAATTCATGAAATTCATACACATGAAATTATATCGTATCCTTTATTTCATTTTCATGTAATACTATTACTCAATGAAAAATGAGTTGTAAGATCATAATTCTCAAGTCTTATAATTCAAGCTAGTTGGTTTTGGTTTACCAGTGCAACAACATCAAATACTTTGGCCAATACATCTGCCGTTCTATTAAATCATAAGTAATTTACAAATCAGTCCAGTCAGACAGGCTTAAAGTTCTAAGTCTATTCTAATGTATTTTGCTAACACAACATGGATAGGATACATGGGCTATATGCTAGTTAATTTTGTTCTAAAAAATTAGGGCAGTGCAGTGATAATAATTATCACAGAATTTTGAGCCTTTTGACTTGACCTTAGTAATTATCACTAAGGTCAAGTCAAAAGGCTCAAAATTCTGGAGGGTGCAATGCAATAGCAGAATGTGATACACAAGCTGGGAAACAATGAAAACAAAGCAAAACTAAACGTAAGTACATTAAACTAAATAGAAAAACTGCATACTTGAACTAGTCCTAAGCTTGCATAGGTCAAAGGTCATATGGGCAGCTAATGTTTCACAGGGGTCGACGTGACTTTCCAACTAATTCGGAGTGTTACACCGAAAAATGTTCCCTTGTGAGTGCGTTTCCGAGTATTTTCCCTACGTACATAGTAAAAAATTACCTCGACTAATGTAAAATTTTATTAAATTACAAAAAACAACCAAATTAAAATTAAAACGTCTAATCCGTAGGATTTCTTCATAGCATGTTTATAATTTTCTTGGACTTTTTTCTTCTGGATTTGTGTTTTCTTATCGAATGTGTCGAATTTCCAATTATTGTTCTTCGAATTCCATAGGCCCGCAAGTGATAAGCCATGTACTCCAATGTATAAAACTTTTTAAGATTAAGCTCATGAAATATGATTGGTTTATCAGAGCAACAGTTCATTCCCTAATGAAATTTACGTTGAATGCACAAAACAGGGTAATTTAATTAATAATTATCATATGTTTTGAACCTGGCTAAAAGGTTTATGAGAAAATGATGACCAATATCTTGCTGCATTTATCCAATTCGTATTTGTAACGTCAAGTAAAGTAGAAAGGGGCAAAGGGAAAAATTTTAATCTTCCGGCTGAATCCCTTGTGTCCATTTGTTGGATTCCGACAGAAACAAAACAATTTCCTGAAAAAAACACAACCTAATTGAATTCATATACTTTTCCACAATAACTTATAAATTACCCATTGTAATATCATCGTAAATCCATCTATCTGCATTACACTTTTTGTTTCTCTTTTCTTCAATTCCATTTTGAACTAGTGCACGCAGAGCAGTCTGACTCAAGACATAGCCAGGACCTTCGACTCAGAAATGACAATTCTTCACTTTTCATCAAATGTCCAAACCCCAAAGGATACGAATGATCATACTGAACTAAAAGTTGTTGCAAGTTTTCCATGATGACATAACTATCATCTTCAACGGCCAAAAACCAATCCCCATCCTCTATGTGATGATGATAAATATAACGCCAAGCTTCCTGAGTCTTTTGTAGTAGATTCCATGCATTTTCCCTGAATTTAATGAACTTATAACACAGGCAAGGCCAAAATAATTATAAAATACGTAATACATACGTAACATTCAACACGACCGTTCCTAATTGGGTATCTGTGACATGGAAAAAATGCTAATTAGCTAATTTATCGACTAGATCACATTTGGCAAATTTTTTCTTCACCTTTAGCAGTACTCATGAATAAAAGTTTGTTGCATCGTTTTCCCCAAGTCTGTTTAATATGCTTAGCGTTGGAATTATGATGTGAAGGGTAGGTCAGGACCCAACAGACTATTCTGAGTTCTATAAAAATATTTTTGTACGTAAAACGATCTTAACTTTAACTTCTCATTTTAATATTTCAAACCTTTCGCACTTTTGCTCATGTCTGGCCTTATGGCAATTTTTCCCAACCTAATTACGATGAATAAGAATTACATTACATCAGGTTACAAGGTTACTTGAGATTTCCTTACCTGTTTGTTACCCACTTGTCCAATGGCTTTAGCTTTGGCAATGGAAATGAATACAATTTTATGGAAATGAAAAAATACAGACTAAAGCCTAGCAAAGTCTGTTTAATATGCTTAGCGTTGGAATTATGATGTGAGGGGTAGGTCAGGACCCAACAGACTATTTTGAGTTCTATAAAAATATTTTTGTACGTAAAACGATCTTAACTTTTACTTCTCATTTTAATATTTCAAACCTTTCGTACTTTTGCTCATATCTGGCCTTATGGCAATTTTTCCCAACCTAATTTTGATGAATAAGAATTGCATTACATCAGGTTACAAAGTTACTTGAGATTTCCTTACCTGTTTGTTACCCACTTGTCCAATGGCTTTAGCTTTGGCAATGGAAATGAATACAATTTTATGGAAATGAAAAAATACAGACTAAAGCCTAGCACTAGTCCCAAGAGGAATTGCCGGTAACAATGAATGCTTCTTTTTGATTTTTTAACTCCCATTGCAATGCAATGACTCACACGCATTGTGATTTGACAAAGTCAAAAATTCAAAGATGACTTTCACCAAAAGAAAGCTTGGTGGAATAATGTTATGAATTAGCAAAATATGAATGAATTAAAATATCATGACAACGGCCCAAATTCAACTAAACTGAAAATGTTGTCAATACAAAATTCAGGGTCCGGTTTCTGCTAGAATTCATTTGCTGAGACTGGATTTGCAAATTTTTTGGATTTATTTGGTGAAATAAAACCCTGAATTTGCAATGCCACCAAAAAAGACCCCTTCTCGTCAATCTCTCAAGAAACAGACAGGCAAGGGTCAATCTAATGCCCCCAGTGCTAAACCAAGTGCTGCAACTACTGCAAAAGAAAAAAGTAAATTTGGTTTTTGGAAAAACAAAAAACCTGTACCAGCACCAGCACCAGGACCAGCTAAAAGTCAAGTCAAACCCAAATCGGCAAGTCGACCTTGGCCAGCTACAGCCCCTCCGGCTCCATATGCGATTCAAGGTCAACCCGAACCGGAACCAGAACTTGTCACCCAAAGCCAAATTGGTCAATTTGCTGAGGAAATTGTCGACGATATTCTTAATGACCTTTCACCTGAAGAAATCGAATTACAACCAATACCTGTACCGAGAAAAATTTCAGAAGAGAAAGTAGTCGCTCGCAAAACTTCTTCGACTCCTTTTCATTACTACACTCCACCAGAGGAAGAATTTCTAACGCCACCGGAAAAGCCAAAGTCAAATCATGACGTAAAAATTCTGTACAAGCATCTTGAACCCGAAGATGACCATGACCTTGACCAAGCCACAACAAAATCTTGGCATGAGTCTGAAGTATCCAGTGCAATAAAGAAAATTCGGAGGTCTAGCTCTAAAAAATTGAGCAAACATTCCATTGAGAATTTACCCCTTCTGTCCAACCCGTCGTCATCGTATGACTATGGCGATACAGGAATACCTCTAGCTGCTACGTCTAAACCACCTGGATATTTGGCAAGAATTCCTTCGGTACTTTACTTACTTAACTTACAAAATCCAAAATCAATTCACTAACATTACATTTTTCTTCAGCGTACAATATTTTCTCGATTCTTCATGCAAAATTCATATCCGATGTCATCAAGATTTTCAAGCAAAGACTATCGACAATATTTTGCTTCTCAAATGCTCGTGTACAAAATTATTCATATGATGGCTGGTTATTTGGCTGCAATTTTGTATCAAATGACATGGTAAGTCACAAAACTAAAGCATAGTGCTCAAATTTTATTCATATTTTTTAAAAAAGGACTTGGGAAAGAGAAATTCATGACCTTGGACCCCCTGACCTCGTTCTCTTTGTACAAAATCATGTTTGGATGCCATATGTAGTTCTGTATGTATCGATATGAATAGCAAAACAAAATTTGAAAACTAATGTGAATTTTGTCTCTAGGGTATTGTACCTATAAAGCATAGTGCTCAAATTTTATTCATATTTTTTAAAAAAGGACTTGGGAAAGAGAAATTCATGACCTTGGACCCCCTGACCTCGTTCTCTTTGTACAAAATCGTGTTTGGATGGCATATGTAGTTCTGTATGTATCGATATGAATAGCATAACAAAATTTGAAAACTAATGTGAATTTTGTCTCTAGAGTATTGTACCTGAGTTTAGTCGTTGTGGTTAGAGGATTCCACAAGGGAAGGAATAAACCATACAACAGAATCATATTTGCAGCTTTTGTAAGATTTTATTTTAGTCAATGAAATTTAACCTAGGGCTAGGGCTTAAGGAATTTTTCTGAACAGGTNTCAATGAAATTTAACCTAGGGCTAGGGCTTAAGGAATTTTTCTGAACAGGTGACCATGTTTAGTTTTAAATGCTACTGTGCTTGTGTCATGTTTGGTCCACTTGGGACAGGGATCATTACAACATTGACTTACACACTCACCTTGTCTTATGGACTTTTGTCCATTCTGCTAGTTGTGAATAAATATCCACAAATGGTAAGCAAGCAAGCACAATCAGTCAGCTCAAGAACCTAAAAGTTTTAAAAATTAATTTTTCTATTGAAAAAGACGGACTTGAGCCAAGTGTACATTTATCGCACTGCCTTCATCGTCGTCCTCATTACAGCTCCAGTGGCTTGTTTGTTTAATTATGTGGAATTAAAAATCACAGACTCAGCCTTTCAAAAGCGAATTGGGATACAAGGAAGTTTCCTTGAAGATTATCTTCCAAGCACAGTTTTGGCTTGTGTCATTTTTCTGGTAGTGTTTAACTAATTTTTAACATCAATCTGAGATGATTAATTTACTTCAAATTAATTATTTAGTGGGAAGTATTTCGAATCAAAAAGATTGTGGATGGTGCCATTGTGGCCCTTGAAGATGATGATGAATACCTCTATGGGGCGTTCTTCATTTAATTAACTAATTAAATTAAAACCTAGATGTTTATTAATTAGTCTTTTCTTGACGTTCTTGAAATAAAAATACAACTTTTTTCTAAAAATTCGGGTCACAAACCAATGGTTTTTAGAATTCTAAAATGGACGCTAAAGAAGCCAAGCCAAAGCCAAAACAACTTTTTTCTAAAAATTCGGGTCACAAACCAATGGTTTTTCTTGGAATTCTAAAATGGACGCTAAAGAAGCCAAGCTAAAGCCAACTTTTCAATTTGGCTTGAAATTTCTTCTGCCATCTGCCCATAAAATTTGTCAATTTTCGAAGGTCAGGTCTTCTTAAGCTTTTTGCTTTTTGCCTGGTTTGGCTAAAGCCTCATTGCTTAGCCAGATTCCGAGAAAGATTGTTCTCATTTTCAAGTTGTGTTGTGTCTTGTGTCTGAACCTGAACATGGCACTTCCTGGTTCAAAACGTCCAGCTTCTGTCCTTGAAGAACTCCAAGAAGCTGACCTCCTGTCAGGAGGACCCACGCCACCAATTCGTATCAAATTTACAAAAGCTTCACTATTCTTCAAGATTTTGTGTGAATGGTGCATGAAAAGAGCCAAGAAATATGCGGATTTGGATCGTGGACTTCGTAAGGTCAGTTATGCTCGATTACAAAAGAAAGCTGAAGAAATTGCTAAATACATACAAATGCAAAAACTGCCTGATGATTGGATCCAATGCTTGAAGGAAGTTCATGGTGCTGTGATGGAACCTTTTGACATTGTAAGATAATTGAAATTTTATAGCTGCTGGTTCATTTTATTTTTAATTCATTTTTTATTTTTCTAGCAAGATGAATTACCAATCCCAAGTAGTCGACTCAGCTGGACAACAGAAGAAAATTCAGTGACATCTTCACAATTGGTCAATTCAAGTCAACTTCTTGGGAGTGACGATGAGGACGATGATGAAGATGAGGATAGTTACGACGACGAAATCGTTGGTGACGAAATGGAAGACGACGATGAAGACGAAGACAATGATAGTCAAATTTCAACTGTTTCTGCTACTTCGACTGAATCACAAGAAACTTTAGAAGACGAAGAAGAATATGAGGAGGATGAAGATATGGCTACATCTTATGAACCTAGTTCAGATTATGAC
>WJEZ01003126.1:0-11536 GCA_009869925.1 Thalassaphorura encarpata
TTCGTCGTAAGCAATTTGAGAAGACTCGTCAAGAGCTGAAGGATTGGTTGGAGAGTCAAGTGGTCGCCAAAAGGGAAGCTAAACTCAAACGACGCGAGGCCAACAAACGTCGTGGTCACAAATCTTGTCCATTGGATAATTGCCCCAAGAAGGTCAAAGGGTATTCAAAATCCCAAGGTTCCATTCACACTCATATGTCCAAGGAATCTGGACGCAGGAGCCGATCCCCTTTTCTTCCTTACAGCGAGGCGACCAGCAGTACTAGCAGCCCTTCTACTCTTTGAACTCTGACCGGAGATGACCTGACTACCTGGCTAAAGGACGGACACAAACACCAACCCAATTTTCTCTAAGTTATTAAAAATTGATTTGATCTGATTTATATCATTAAATTTATGATCTGATTTATGAACACAATTTGGACATCAATTAAATTTTGAAAGTAAGTAAATAAAGTTAAATCTATATAAACGCAATGAGAAATTTCATTTTATCTCAAGATTTGTTGAATATTTTTCATTTTCGATATTTAATAAGGTTAATGATTAGAGAACTTTTTAATTCTTAATTTTTCTACTACCAAAATTGCTATGATATTTCATTTTCATCCATTTTGCCTTCCTATGCCTGGAGAGATGACCTAAGCCTGCCACCGCCGCCGGCCTATCCTAAGTAAAGTAAGTGTAAGGATTCACTCCAATTTTTTTCATCAATCGAATGGGAATGGAATTGAGAGCCCCTGGAATGATTCCTGGATTTGTGCTATGTCTCCAGGGCAGGCAAGAGAGTTGAATTGGAATGGCCATCCCATATGATGATGAATACTTGGCCTGTCGCATGTGTCCAGGGCATCCTGCAACCTGCCACCTACTTTAGTTTCTTGAGATGTGATGAGAAACAATTTGAGTGAGAATAGAATTAGAGTGATGCTTGCTTGCTGGACAATCCAGACACAAAGTAGTCGTAGTCAAGTGAGTCAAAGTACACAAGAGTACTACATAGTAGTATAGTAGCCATGCATCCAGAAAGATGCGACAAGACATACAGAGTACAACTAGAGTAGTAGTCTAGAGTAAAAGTAAAGGAAAGGAATGGAATGACGAAACCATGAGAAAATCCAGAGAATCTTTTGCGCATAAATCGATTTTTCTCCAGAGTTGAAGTTTTACGAGTGCATGGAGTGCAAGCAAGCATGAGGCAAGGCAACCCACGAACGACAGTCACTAGACTTTCAAGATTCATCCAGCCAGTCTTTACTCTTGGCTCGTGGGTCACAAAACACCCAGCCACATTCATTCATTCTCCGCCAAATACACACAACATTGTCATTTTAACACCGCCACCCAAGGACCGACCCGTCCTTCTTTTTCCAAACAAAATATTCCCAAAAAAATTGCATCTGTGTCGGTAAAAAGTTATACCATAGGGCAAAATTTCAGTCTGCAATAATTTTGAATTTATTCCTAATATTGTTACCCGGGTCTTGTCTCTTGTCTCCAGTTCCAGTGACGCCGAATTGTCTCCCGTTTCGTGACCGTAGTGTCCTGTGTTGTGTTGTGCCGCTGTACGTGCGTAGATGGAAGAGAATTAATCAACCCTGGATTAATTATTCAACCCGGTTTAGTTTTAAGTGAAGGAAACGCAGGCGCCCATCCTTCTCTTCCATAAATATTTGAGTCATCAATTCCTAATAAAGTTAAAACTAGGTCGTCATAAAACTTTTTAGTTTCCAGTATGTGAGGCAAAGCCTAAAGCCTAAGCGCTCTGGAGTTCTAACGAGAATTGTGCCTACATTTTTATTCTGGAATTCTGCCCAGTTGGCAACAATGCAAAATGAAAGGACTGAAAGTAAGAAGAAAAATGTTCCAGAAAAGCAGGAGCAGTAGGAGAATTTATGTGTGGGAAATCTAATTATGACATTATAATGAGTGTTGAGACTTTTTGACTGATTTCTCGAGTGAGTGAGTCGGCAAGGCAGGCAGCAGGTTGATTGGTGACTAAGTCTTCTGCTCGCTCTGCACATCATTAGTAGGAAGGAAAAAAAGAAAGAAATTGGAGAAAGAAAGGAAAAGAAAGTAAAATGTGATGAAAGAAAAGTTGTTGGTGCTGGGATCATTTTCACAGCTATCGCTCTCACTCTCGTCTCGATCAACTCGGATTTCCAAGCCCAAGTTCCAAAACATGTTGAACGGAGTAGTAATTGAGCCTATCGTCTTGGTCTTGGTTTGTCACAGTGGTCCGAGTAATTCTGGACTCAGGATCAAAACAAGGAAACAGACTCCAATGCTAAATTGAGCCGGGAATTTAGACATACCCACTTTTCAAACTTTTTGTGGAGTGAAGTGAAAATCAAACTAATTGACTTACTTTTTGTGTTAAAATGTGAATGTCATGATGGACTCAGGATCAGAACAAGGAAAATCCAGACTCCAATGCTAAATTGAGCCGGGAATTTAGACATACCCACTTTTCAAACTTTTTGTGGAGTGAAGTGAAAATCAAACTAATTGACTTAGTTTTTGTGTTAAAATGTGAATGCCATGTTATTGTGCAATTGTCTCAATTAGGATTTGTTGAGTGTGTGTGTGGGTGCCTTTGGCAGGCATTAAGTTAAAGTTAAAAAAGGAAATGTCTGGGAAAAGAAGAGTTTTTTCCCTCGGAGGTCGTAAATTGAGTTCATTGGTAGGGGGAGGGTCTGGATCTAGGGGGTGAAAGAGGGGAAAGGAGTCAAATGGTCAAATACTCAACACGCTATGATACTGGAGAAGATGGAAAAGATGATGATTTGGAAGATGTGGCCATTGTGAGTAATGCAGATTTGGGTGAAATCACTTACGGTGGTGGACAAGCACCTAATTATTCACAAACTAATGGACCACGTGTAGTTCCTGGTAAGTACAACTAATTTTAACACTATCGTGTCGTCATTTCTTCAAAAATTGATTGGATTGTCCAGAAAATGTCAACACGTAACGTAACGTACAAGTCAAGGAAAACTTTTGGAATCTATTTTATTTGTAGGTAGAATGAAAATGATTTGAAACGCGTTAAAATGAAATTAATAATTTCCAACATGTCGACCATTGGTCGAAATTCTTTACCTTTATTAATTTTTACGATTTAATACGAAGATTAAATTAGTTAATCATTAGAAAAAGGGTAAACAATCCAGGAGTTAGATTTTTCTAGAATTTTCTGGCAGCATTGATGATTATAGTACTTGAAAAAAGAACTTGACGTGGGAGGGAACCTAAGCCTAGGCCTAAACTAGACCCGCACCCATAGATTGAATTGGGTTAGTTTAGTTTGATTATCCCCCGAAGGGAATTGAGCACTTGGACAAATTGCCATTCGCAAAGTAATTACCCACTCTTAATCCAACATGAGTTAGGCACAAGGCAAGGCAAGGTACAGGTACAATGTGTGCAATGCACTTGGCGTAGTTTTTAATTCAACGTGTCTTATATGTCAATGCCATGAATTTAATCCAGGACCAATTTTCACTTTGGCAAGGCCATTTAGGAATTACGACTACGATTGGCGGCTTGGAAAGAATTTTTTGTTTTAAATGAAATTTTACAATGGAGAAAATATTAGAGAAAGTATCCGGATCAAATTAATATAAATTTTCGTTATAATACGTTAAGCTAGATTAGGTAACTTGTTTCTTTTTAAATGTAGAGTTATTATTGGACCGTTGATTTTTATTTTTACCATCTTCCGTCTGTCTCCTCTTGAGTTGTTCCCCAGTGGCAGTAGAAGGCAGAGCTAAAAATTGAGTCCAAAACGGGACAGCTGTTAAGCAGGACAAGGAGAAAAAAATGAATAAAGGGTGAAAAAAGTATTGTTGTCGAGTCTGGTAGACAAAAACCGGTGTAATCGTACGCACACGTACGTACGTAACGTAAAATAACAGGAGCCCAAAACAGATAAAAGTACAAAATACATTATAAAAAAATAACATCTTGTCTTGTCTTACTCTTGAGTAGCGGGTCCATGCTATTTCCAGCACCCCTTAGCCTGGTCTTACACTAAACGTATGTCTGTTCCCTTTAATAAATTATTCTGAATTTAATTACACCTTGAGTAAAGTGAAATACTTAGGAAAGGACAAGAGATTATTTTCAGTCCCTATTACCAGTCTGTTACTCGGTATCACCGATCGGACTGATGTATCTTTTTTTAACATTTCCTACTTAATTTTAAATTAGAAATTAAATGACCGGTTGGCTGAGTATTAATGTTACCCGTAATTAATGAATTTAAAAGTGGAAACATAAATTTTTCGGATAAGATTTACTTTAGACGTAGATTTGAGACAAAAACCACAAAAATTGCCGACATGGCTTAATTTGTTATTGTAAAACTAAACTATTCGAATACTATGGACAGTTTCTATTCTAAAAAACATTTCTAGTTTCAATTCGTGAATTATAATAAGTTGGGGTCTACTCGCAGAGTTTTCAAAATTTCTATCTAAACAGTGTAGTAATACAGGTATTCTAGGCTTATTTATGGAAGCGTACTAGCTTGTGAATAAAACCCAAAATCCGAGTATTTTCTTCAATCTGGACTGCAGAAATTTTGACATTGGACATTTTCCTTTTGAATTTTGGTTTGTTGATTTCATCATGAAGCGGCGATGTCCCTGCACAACTCTTGGTTCAAAAACAGACAAGAATTGCGTTTGGACAATCAAAGCTTTCAATCAGAATAGATTCCATTTGTGTAGTTGCTTCCAGTTCCAAGATGTTTTATCGGTGAATAAAACCCAATGGGATTTCTGTAATCAAAACAAATAAAAATGAAGACGCTTTTGCTTACTTTGTTTGTACCCGAGCGAACCATTTGTGTAGGTGCTTCCAGTTCCAAGATGTTTTATCGGTGAATAAAACCCAATGGGATTTCTGTAATCAAAACAAATAAAAATGAAGACGCTTTTGCTTACTTTGTTTGTACACGAGCGAGCGGGTGGGACTCAACCAACACGAGCAATAAAATTGCAATGATAAAATTTTAACGATGGTTGTTTGGGATATTTGGCTGAATGTGTGAGGTAGTTAAATGGCTTAGTGTTAAAATCCTCGTGTAACCTGGTAGCCCAATTCCTCGGGCAAGGCAGACCAGGACTAGACCAGGTCGTGTTAAAGTCTCAACTTGGAATGAAGGGAACCAACTTTTATTTTCATTCCTTTTTAAAGTCCTCTGGTTTTTTGTTTGTTGCCCCTGCCTTGCCTTGCCGTTATAAGTCCCGTCCTCCTGAATTCGGTGAACAAATGTCCGTCTTAAATTCGGTGTATAAAAACGAGCCCTGCCCTACCAACCGACATCCTTCCTTCACTCACTGACCGTCTGCCAGGCTCGAGCCAACAACCACTATTGGCGCAAGCTGCGTGTTTAAAAGGACCAGGTGTCCCAAAGAAATACACATCAGTCCGTTGGACCATTTTTTTTCACCTTAGCCGTAGCCCTACGTAAGATTCAATTCAATTCAGTTCACTTGAATGGGAGATTCGAGCGAGCGAACCGAACCGGTGTTAAAATCCAATGCTGTTGCTGTGCTATGGGTCCTACTACCCGATTTCCTTTCCTGAATAACAATAATAATAACCTAGGATGAGATGAATGGAACAGGAAGGAAGGTAACATGTCCAGGTGGTCCTTAGGCCAGGGCATAGGCATAGGCCCTTGTCCAGGTGCAATTTACTCAAGGAAGTCGTCTGCCTTCCTCAAGGGTCATCTTACAAACATGACAATAAAACCAACTGCTCCTTGCTTTGCCCTCCTAGTTACGCTTACGCTCAATTAAAAATTGAGAAGAATTGATCATAATCGTGACACGCGTCCCTAGCCCTAGGCCCTGGGCAGGCACAAGTAAAAATAACCTTAAATTCTGGAAATTGAAATGTGATGAGGATAGGCTAGGCTAGGGTTCGTAGTAATTAAGGTTAGGCTGGGCCAGGCCAAGCCAAGCAAGAATCTAAGTCTGTGTGTTTTGGTTTTACCCCTGAGGATAAACTTGAACGTGTTTTGGAGAAATGTGACGAGGATAGGCTAGGCTAGGGTTCATAGTAATTAAGGTTAGGCTGGGCCAGGCCAAGCCAAGCAAGAATCTAAGTCTGTGTATTTTGGTTTTACCCCTGAGGATAAACTTGAACGTGTTTTGGGTTTTGTATGAATATTGATCCCATTGCTAGGCCAGGCAGGCACACGCATTGCATTTTGCATTACGTTACATTAGATATGAGGCAGAACTAGGAGCACGGGCACGGATTGACTGAAGCTGAAGGCATTTTCCGAGATTTCATCTTCCCATTCCTGTCGGATTCACAATTAATTTGTCAGGATTTGGAATAAGAGTAAATACACTCAGTTCGAAATTCCAGCAAAGGGGTAATAGTAAATATCTATGATTTAGATACAAGGCTTGGCTAAATAATCTGGAAGGATTTTGGATTTTTATAAAGAGAGTCTATGGGCGAATTTCAATAGTCAGAATTAGCGAGTAAACTCCGTAAGCTTGATCAACTGAATTGTTTAATTTTATATAATAGATTTAAACCTAATTGCCTAATCAAGATTCAAGAGTGCTACATGAAAATGACCAAGACTTCCAAAATTAGTCCCAGACCCAAGAAAGCTAGGGTTATATATATTTTACAAGAATATTTTCTAAATTATTGAGAGATCTTTACGCAATAAAATGCTATTGAATCAATTACAAATTCAGACATTACCCATGGCCTGCCATACCCCTAATTGTGATTTAATTCGTTTTTCCTGGCATCTTCACCAAAATCACATTATAAAACTTGGATCCATTTCCTTCCTGTTCTGTCTATGCATGCTAAACTGTGTCACACGGGCATGACATAGGGAAAAGATCTACTACAATAAATTCTTCTCTTCCTGGCCTGGTCCCGCCGACTCACTCGAGTGAAAATGAATGACAAAAAGCCAAAGCCAACTTTATCAAAGATGCGGCTGCGACGTCGGCGGCGGCTAGCTTTAGTTGGATCCTCCTCCTCCACTTCCGCATCCTGTCCTCAGCAATTCTAAAAGGGACACTAGAGCCAAGCCATTTTGATACACATTGAAATCCTACAAGGAAAAAATAAATCAATGTTCTGTTGTGTTGTGTTGCGGGTATTGGTCAGTTTGTTCCGAGTTTGGACAATGTAAGCTCACAAGGGAAATCCTTGGGTTGATTATGAAAATTTTGACGAACTCTAAATGATTAGTAGCAAAATTTATGAAGGAATGCAAAATTTTAATAACCTTTGAGACTTTGAAGATAAAAAGTCAGTATACCGAAGAAGTTTCCCTTGTGGGAGATGTATTTTGTATTTGTATCAGATTCAGCTGCTGTATGCTGGGGCTGTGATGTTTTTCATAGTAGACAAATCCGTAGCAAATCCTTTCCTTTTCCTGACTGAATTCCATCCGCCTGAACAACTAACCAACCGAGCGACCTAGGCCTAGGCTGTATTTTCAGATACACTTCACTTCCAAGGCAAAGCAAGGCAAGTAAGGCACATGGATTGGGTTCAGATGATTAGTTGTGTTTTTTGAATAGAGGATAGGAGAAGGTAGTCCCAGCCCAGACCAGGATAAAGCCGGAAAGATCTTTGACATCTGCAAACACACCTTGCCTTGTTTCATTTTTTTGATTCCATGCATCCGCCGACGGACCCGAGCTTCCGTAGGATTTTCAATTTATTATTCTTACCTTTTACTACTACATTGTGTTGGAAGTAGTCAGCCGGGTATTAGGCTTAGGCCGCGTGGCACAGGCACAGGCAGATGCTGCGTTTGAGCTTTAAGCATTTAAATGGCAGAAACAGCCACCATTTGGTTAATTGTTCATAGCCGTGTCTAGCCTTACCTGTTTTGAATTTAATTCGTGTCGAATTCTGATTAAAATTTTCCCAACGACCTGTAATAGAAATTTATATAACAATTCGAAAGATTTTTCACCTAATCGGTGTATAATATTCGTTTTAACATTAAGCAGCAGAAAATTTGAGTCCGTATGCATGTAATTTTGGATATAACTCTGGCTAAACCTTATAATTTGCAAATTTATCCTTGGAAGTTTCGGTTCGGTTGGCTGATTAGTCCACAAAGATATTTTCATTTGAAGGATGTGAGTAGGAAGATGAGTTTCCAATGCTGCGTTTGAGCTTTAAGCATTTAAATGGCAGAAACAGCCACCATTTGGTTAATTGTTCATAGCCGTGTCTAGCCTTACCTGTTTTGAATTTAATTCGGGTCGAATTCTGATTGAAATTTGCCCTTAAAAACTGCTCAATTTAAGGATTCACCTATAATAGAAGTTTTTATAAAAATTCAAAAGATTTTTCACCTAATCAGTGTATAATATTCGTTTTAACATTAAGCAGCAGAAAATTCGAGTCGGTATGTATGTAGAACTCTGGCTAAACCTTATAATTTGCAAATTTATCCTTGGAAGTTTCGGTTCGGTTGGCTGATTAGTCCACAAAGATATTTTCATTTGAAGGATGTGAGTAGGAAGATGAGTTTCCATTAAATCCCCTCATAATTTTCAATCCTTGTCTTTCGCTCCAATGAATTTGAACTCAAGAGAAAATTAACTGCTAAAGGCTTGAGGCTGAGGAAGACGATCCCAAATTATTAATTCGTGGGGAGTAGAAATTTTATTCAGATTTTTCGTCGTGTCGTGAGCAGAAAAAGTCCATTAAATTCTGCATTGCATTGCATTGCATGGCATAGGGATTCGCAAATAAAGTGCAAAGGCTGCTGCGACTACTATGCTATGCATTAAAATGCGTATAAGTGATAGGACTCTTATGTTGAACAAGTTGAGATGATATCAGTCAAAATCTACAAGAGAGGATATATTAGGCCGGCCTATAAAAATAGGAGCTCTCAAGACAGGTTGGAAGCGAGCCTCCTAATGGGGAATATGTTATGAATATTGACTTATGTAAATGAACACTCCTTTTTTCACTCTTTCTTCCTCAACTTAAATGCGCTCATATTTCATGGAAATGCCACGGAGCAGCAAGCAGCGTAGTGCATGGGGGAAAAGCCCGGGAATCGAGGACGGACAACTCATGCATTCTTTAAACACAATGTAAAACGTAAAGGGAAGGAAGTAGAGCATGGCATGGCATGGCACATGTCAAACTAACTTAGCCAAAGCTACTATTTTGCACTAGGCAAGTCAACCACTTGACGAATAAAACAAACAGTGGGATGGGTAGGGTAGATTGGGAAAGGCAATAGGAATAATGCATTGCAAAAGGAAAAGGAATTCATAACGAACCAATGTTTGTCCCTATGTAGTAGTATCTTGAGAGTTGTGCAAATTCTCAACACATGGAAAATACATTACACATTCACTCTCACTGACTGGATTTCTAATTTGTATGCGATCCATTCATCCATGATGCCTTTAACCGTCCGAGTACTAGCAAATATTTATACGTACCTTGGATTAGGGATCACTTATTATTATTTTAAGGCTTTCCTCTGTCTCAAGAATGTAATCTTGAAATTTTGGATTCTGTTCTCAAAAAAAGTTTTTAATTACTTGCTGCCTACCTCCCAGCCAATCGGATGATGATGATGATGAGCCGAAAAATAGTTTGAAGCGAAGGAAATGAAACACTCGAGTGCACAGCAATAGGAAAAATTGCTAGAGTTAGTTAAATCAAAAACTTTTCCCAGGCGTAGGACACACACAGCACAGGTTTTATTAGACAGAGTCGAATTTGCATTAATTGTTCAGGATTCTTGAACGTGTGGAAAAAACTTTTTTTGTGATTTGAATTTGACTATCCCAAAGAAAGTTGATTTGAGCATGCACTATGCAGGCAGCTTCATGAAATGAAAAAAAAAAAAGACATTGTCTCTCAATTTTTCACCTCCTTTTCTATTGGCTAAAATTTTCTATTAATTTATTTGCAGGGATCGTGACGAGTGCTGGAGGTAGAGTGGCTGCTACGACCGCCGCCGTTCCTCCACCTCCTAGTGAAAGATTTCAAGGGCAAACGGTTCCACTCCTAGCGTCCACCGGAAGTCCGGTCAAAGGTCAGCCCACGAATTGTTTACTCTTTAACCATTTTACTTCAATTTGTTTTTATTACTAACGACGATTTGTTAATTGTTTTACAGGAGGTGGCCTTAGCGTAGTGAATATAAGTGAAGGTGTTGCAAGTAGTGGAGTTTATTTGTCTGGACGTGGTGGTTTGGCTCGTGGTTCCTTATGTAGTAGATCGAACTACAAAATCCATGTCAAAACAAAGCCTTTTGGACCTGGTTGGAAATCGTTTAGGGGTTGCTGGCGGCCTCTCACTCGGTGTAAGTAAAAAACTATCAATTAATCCGTAATAGGAAAATTAATACATATTAATCAACTTTGTAAACCTAAACTTTGGATTGGATTGGTTTACTTGGGCTTATTCCTGGACATGGACTCAAGGTTTTATTTTATTCAAATGAGAAATTCAAATTCATATTCATATACGCCCGGAATAGTTTCTCCTGGACTGGAAACAAATCTAATCTCATTACTTGGGCTTATTCCTGGACATGGACTCAAGGTTTTATTTTATTCAAATGAGAAATTCAAATTCATATTCATATCCATATACGCCCGGAATAGTTTCTCCTGGACTGGAAACAAATCTAATCTCTTGACTAATTAGTCCTTGCCTCAGATTCAGACTTTAGTTGAGTTTCTCCAGGCAAGGCAGTAGGCAGGTTGAATAAAATATTCTCCATTCCTATTCCTAGGGAATAAATAAAGAACAAAGTACAGAAAAGTTGTTCAAATCCCAAGGAAACTTTGACATCTGGAAATGTCTTGTAGTTTTTCCGAATGGGTCGGACTATATTCAAATTCTTACGTTGAGACTACTGACCTATGACCCGAACCGAAGGAAAAACCCGATCCGTTTAGTTTCGGTAGAGTGTCGTGTGTGTGTGTACCTTGTTAGGCTTGGATTGGAAAGAGAAAGTGCTCCTATAATTTGCATGTAGATTCAAAGGGTTGCGTTTACAATGGAAGCAATTTGAGTTTGCAATTCAAATTGGAAGAGTCTTCTTGTGTATTGCATGAATAAATTGGCAGAAGCAGGCGCGCGGAGGAACATTTAGCGTTCAGCTAGAAAGCTAACTCTACTATCTCAAAAATCTATTCCATTCTACGCGTTCGTTCGGCTAAATTAAATGCTGCAATGCACTTCCCTACAAAAGGTGAAAATGAAGAAATTAGTCCAATTTTTTAAGAAATTTCAAATTTTAGCTTAGGAATTTTCCATAAACAAGTAATTGCTGTGTAAATTACAAAGTTTTTCCCGCTTGGTTGATTTTTGTCACCTATTTATTGCTTTTCTAGAAAATCCCATGCATTTATGTATGTATCCTGCCTGGAGAAAAGTTGGGCAATTTGAGTTTGGAAAGTTTGGTCCAGGCTCAAGACTCATAACTTGACACGGGGCAAGAACGATGGGGTTTAACGAAATGAAATGGAACACGGACGTACGTA
>WJEZ01003127.1:0-11533 GCA_009869925.1 Thalassaphorura encarpata
GCCACTGCCACCCCCGCATCTGTACTAATTTAATTTTAGCTAAGGTGACATTTGGACAAAAACTAAAAACGCAGTAGAACCCTGTGTTTAGCTTCGAGCAACAGCGAGCTAGCCAATCAACATCATTTTCACGCACCAGCTCATTTTTAATTCTATTTTCTATGCTAGTCCATGCAACAGAAATTCGATCCGATTCTGTCAATTGAATAATCAACTGGGCAATTTTCTCCACAATAAAATTCAATGGGCCGGGCCACCGTGCCTGCTCTAGAATTATTCTCAGCACCCTCACGCCTCAAGGCATTAGGCTAGGCATAAAGTTTTTACAGACTAAACTCGTAGTTTTGTTTTAAAAAGAATCATTTGATGTGCTTTGGTAAAAATTCAAACTAGGAAAATCCATAGCTCCTGAGTTGAGCTTGTACGAGTTGTGTTGTATGTAGTAAGTTGTGTACTCACTTTGAATGCCTGTGTATGTATGTAAATATGCAAAACAGGCCAAGTCAGTACAGTAATAGCAAAGTACACACAGAACATCAAAGTGTTTCTTGATTTGCATTCGACTCTGCTCCAACTTTTGCTTCAGGACGCACGAGTGAGTGTCAGCGTCAGCATTAAATTCCAGGGGTAAAATCAGAAGTGTATTTTTGTGAGGGGTACTCTGAGAAATTTTAAAGCTTCCCGGGCAAAACCCCGTTCGATTTTAACTCTGTGCAGACGCTGTTTTTCTATGTATTTCCTAGAGTGTGAACACAAATACCATTGCATTGCATTGCATTGGATGTTGGATGAAACTACAGACAGACAGACACAAGGCAGGCAAAGAAAATTGGCACTCCCATGGGAGTTTGTGTCGTGACTTTGAGAGGCGGACGGAGAAGAGTAAAAAATGGCGACGGATGGATGTTGGATGAAACTACAGACAGACAGACACAAGGCAGGCAAAGAAAATTGGCACTCCCATGGGAGTTTGTGTCGTGACTTTGAGAGGCGGACAGAGAAGAGTAGAAAATGGCGACGGTTTCCCAGGGCGTCTCCATGCAAATGTTATGCAAATACTTGAGTAACTCTCTTCTGTTTTCACCCAAGCCTAGTCCTTGCCTTTGCCTTCATCACGTAGTCGGTAGCTTAGCTTAGCTTCCGAAATTCACTTTGAGAAATATTTTGAGCTTCAAGACGACATTTGCATATTAAACAATCTTCAATTCCCTGAGTAGAGGCAGAAGCAAGTGCAAAAAAATTCAGAGGCAGGGCAGGCAGAAATGATGTGATGTGTTTCTCTCAGCTTTTTGCAGACTCAGAATAAATAATGAGAAACTGTTTGGAAAATAGTTGGACGCTACACGCGGCAGTTCGCATTAGCATAGTACTAGTCTACTCTGTTTTTGTACACTTACTTGATTCAATATTTTTTATATACTGCTATATAGACAAAACCAGCTATATGGTCTAATACTTTTCATTCTGCAGTTATCAAAATAATATTAAAAATAATCCAAAATCCTCACATGAAAGTAAAAATGAAAAGTGGAGCGGAAGTAATTAAAACTCTAGAGGGGTTTAGTAATAGCACAGAATGGTTCATCGAACAATTTGTCAGCCAGCCTAATCGTTTCTATTCAATAACACGCTTGGGCTTGGATTTGGATTTCACACTTGTGGATTGTGTAAAATCAAAGAAAAGTAACGTAAGGGACCACCTTCCACCGCATCATTTACTCATGAACACCCAAATGCAATGTAAATATAACTCACTGCGTCCTGCATTATTAACACTACTCAACTCATAAAATACAAAGGACCAACACTTTAGATTAGAAAGGACGTGTATTTCACACTATATGCCAAAGCCCTTCCGACTCATTGACTCTATTTTAATAAAATCTGGAGTGAAAACTCGTGACGTGCTTTGCTTTACTTTTCTACCTGGTACGTACGTACTGTGTCTGCCAGGTCAAGAGATTTGTTTAAAAGGTGAGCCAGTCAATTCATTGGCGTATGGCCAGCCAGAAAATCTAAAGGTTAAAATTATTTTAAGCGATTTCGATTTCTTATGCCTTAATGCCTTCTGACTTGGCTTTCCAAAAATGAACATAGCACGTGGAAAATTTCTTGGCGGAAGTAGCTGAGCCTAAGTGTAGATTTTCTTACACTTTGTATGCATAGGGCAAAATTACTTTACTTATGAAAATGAGGGTGATTACTTGTACTACTACTACTAAGTGTTAAGGTTAGGTTAAGCTTAGGCATAAGCTTAGCAAAACGGTTGTCACAACGTTGTTAGGATGAACAATAGCAGACGCAGACCATTCAATTCAACGAGGCGAGAACTAGTAGTATAAAGTAAAAGTAAAGTACCCGGGGAGTAAAGTACGTACTAACGTGTGAAATGAATAGAGAGAGAGAATTGACTGATGAATGAAGTACGTACGTACGTAGATGGATGAAAATCCTTCGCATCCTTTCTTTTCCATTGTTACCCTTAAAACGCCACACAATTACCAACTGTGCTTGTGCATGTGTAGAGCACAATATTATTTCCAGTTAGGTGATTTGTGAATGAAGTTGAAGTTGTCGAGTGTAAAGCTAAAAGGCTAAAGCTTAGCATTAATGTTGGTATTAGCATTAGCTTAGCATTGTTTTCAATTGACTCCAGTTACAACAACCATGACGGCCAACAATACACCCGTTAAATACTCTCAGGACAGGATAGGACAAATCACAAAACTTGTCCAGTTTTCAGAAAAATCAGTTTTGAATTTTTACGTATTCTTTTTTAAGATTTTGACCATTTAACTGCAAATATTGATTTAAATTCAACCATATTAAAAATAGGAATGAGATGAGAATAATAATTTGGATGAATTCACATGAAATGAATAGAATGAAAACGGAATGCTGTGCTGTGTTGAGTAAATGTAGTTGTTGGAGTGTATAAATGCAGAGCACCCAAGCGTAAGGATTTAATTGAGAGCGCCCCAAGCAGTTGCTCTTTCCAATTCATTTCCTCCATACATTTTGCCTGACTCCCGGACTCAGATGCCCGAATTCGGAAACTCCGCCTTGCCAGCTAACGGAAATTCAACAACTCTGTTGTAGACCCAACGAACGATTATTTTTATTTTGTATCGATGCTAGAGCAAAGCAAAGCAAAACACGTCAAGTCCAAGTCAAATCTTTAAGTTTACTGCGCTATGCGCTAAAATTTGTATGTCGCGCAAATAATTTAATTTCAACTAAGAATTTGTCAAATCAATATGAATCTTTATGTCAAATCAAATCCTAGTTTCCGTGTCATATAGAAATTAGCCTAAAAATTTTAGACCAGACCACAGAATGAAAAGGAAAGAATTTTGAGTGACAAGGGAGAAAAGAAGTCAATGACGAGTGGTTTTCTCAAGCTTTTAACTAAATTCCGTATGAGTGAACGCCTTTTTCCTCTTTCATTTCCCCTATGCATTTGCTTTTGCTGTGTAAAGTAAAAAGTTGTGGAATGAAGTGGCGTCGTACGTCCATTCGGTTGTCACCCGCAAGCTTAGCACTTGAACCTAACCCTAGGCGGGCACTTCTACTTACTACTTGGCTTCATTCTTCAAATTCCATCGTCAGTTTGTCTAAGGACAAATAAGTCATGGGTTAGGTAGTTAAGGTAGAAATATTACCGAAAAATGAAAGTGAATCAAAATTTGAGTTAAATATTCGTGCTGCAAAATTGTCCAAGTTATTTTTTCTGGCTTTTACCTAAAAACAACCAAAATGCACAATTTTTTTTCTGTCGCTTTCTGGATTTTATCTAAAAATTTATTATTAATCAATATTTCTTAACATTAAACAAATGTTAAATATAACACTTAAAAATACATGATGACACATTATGACACATTATTTGATTAGCATGAAGATTTTGATTTAAAATTAGTTATAGTATACTGAGAATAGAGCTAGACTTAAAATACCCGACGTTTTCCTTTTTTTTTCAAGCCCAAGCCCAGGAATACTTAAACTTCCGGTCACGATTTGCCGGCATAGGGAACGAATGATAGGGCTTGATCATCATTTTATTTCTCATCTCATTTTTATTCTCGAAGATGATATCGTTACTCAATTTCACGTTCATGGAAGAACAGAGCAGAGGTAGATGATATTTACTTTATTATTACGAATTCTCAGAAATAAGGAATTCCTCCCCCAAGGGAACGCAAGAAAACGCAAGAAAAAAGTGAACTCACTCAGATTGAATTGAATCACATCTGTATGTAATCTGTCCTTATATATTTTATTATTATTAACATGCCTATATAGTACCACATAACATGTACATAAGGCTATTACATTACACAACATTTTTTGTATATTCTACAAATTCCATTAGATTAGGATTTTTTACAAGGTAAGGTAAGGTTGGCGGCATGCATGAGTCGACATAAAAATTCAGACGCCTAGCCAAGCCGAGGCGAGAAAAATCATCACGTTCAGTTCAACACTCAAAAATTAATTGCAAGCAAAGCTAAGCAACTGCAAATTACATTTTAATTGAATTAGAAGCTGCTAGGCTAATGCACCCAAACGTCGGCCATAGCTTTTTTGTAAACATTTGACACAAAAACTTAGCTTTTTAAACCTTAGCATTTAATTTGATTAAAATCTCACGAAATGCACGCGTGCTTAGGTTTTTTTCTTCACATCTTTATGGTGAAAGTGTAAATATTACAAGATTTTTATAATTATTGGGAATGACGCTTAAGATTATTGGTCGTTACATTATTGGACCCAGAATTTCCTTGAGTTGCTGCTGCAGAGGTCAATTCCCGATATCGGGAACTAAGGATCATAAGAGAAGCCAAGGAAGGGTTATGAAGTAAATGACTTGGACTTAAATGAAAACCTGGTGGGAGTTGATGAGCTTGTGAGTGCGCATGCGCCATGGCTGATTGTTGCTGATTAAAATCCAATGGATTTGACATTGGTAATGCTGGGATTTTACCTCCGTTTTGATGACCTTGACATATTGCTGGAGATGAAGCTGAGCCTGAGCCTTCTTCATCACTTGATAGGGGCACTTCACATATTGAGGATATTTTGACAAGTTGAGGTTTCTGGTCATCTTCTGCATCTGCGCAAGCGCTCTTGTCATCTTCATCAACATCAATTTGTTCTGATTCCATTTCATCATCTGCTTCTTCATCTGAAGTAGGAAAATTTGATTTGATTTTGATGGACGGTGAACTTCGACTTTGACATTTTGATTCTTCTTCCTTTTCAAATTTTTCTGGGGCTAAAAGACTTGCTACATCAAATTGTCGCTTACGATGATTGTTCAAAATTGGTGCAGTCAATGGAATTGAATTTAAATTTTGTTGCTGCTGCTGATGCTCTGCTGCATGTAGGGCTGGAAAACGTCTTGTAAAAAATTCTGCAGCAGAAGGATGTGGGGTAATATGGGGAAATGTCAACATGGGGAAATGTGGGGTCAAATGATGACCTCCTGCCTGGTGATGTTGCAAATGATCTGGCCAATTAATTGGTGGTGGTGGTGAATTTGAAGGAGGTGGACTTGGGGAATCTTCATCATCTACGGCTAGTCCCATATGTCGCCTTACTTTACGTTGTGCTTTACGACGACGAAAATCTCCTTTTGTAAAATCATCCATATTTGCAGGATGAATAGCCCAAAAATGTCCTTTACCATTTGGTGATCTCCCAGCTTTAATGAAACAATCATTCAAGGATAAATTATGCCTGATTGAATTTCTCCATCCAGGGCCACGAGTACGAAAATATGGATAATTGTCCAAAATGTACTGATAAATGTCACTCAACACTAATTTTTTATCTGGACTAGAAAGTATAGCCATGGCAATGAGTCCAATGTAACTGTGTTGTGGTTTTGGCTCTTCTGGTGGGCGACAAAGGGCAAGTCGAGTGTCAAAACGGCAATAAGGGCTGTAAAGAAAAGGGGCAAGTTCGGGGCGAAGCCCTGGGAAAAATGCGGCTGCAGTTGCAGCAGCTGCTGCTGCTGCACCTCCTCCAGTTCCAGGTGGACAACGAAATCTTTCAGCAGCCATGGCATATTGATAAAGTTGACTCAAGCGATAATGTTCAAGGGCACTGGCTGGAGATAATATTCCAGGGGGTGAATTATTTGAGGGCGGTGCCCCTACACCTACCCCTGGCCCACTGCTGTTGCTCATAACAGCGGCTGAGACTGCCAACGAATTTTGACTTGGTTGCATTGGTGACATCAAATTTGGCACAAAAACTTAAAATTCAACACAGTTCAGTTCAATTTTTATTTTGTTGGGAATTCTTTCGAGATAATTCAGAAAACTTGGAACTAATTCAACTGAAGATTCAATTGTTGAGTGATTTTGATATTGGATTTGTTCCTGGGCTTAAATAGTAGCCTGAGTTGAGCTCTAATATTGTTGTGTTGTTCTGACGAGTCTATAAACTGTTGTACAAACTTGAGTTGGGAGTAGTGAGACATAATGATGATGTTTTTGGTTTTTGCTGTAGTTGCTGTTGCAGCTGTAGCTTTCCTGAGTGTTGTTCCTCATTCTCCTCATGTGTTTGGGTTGGTTGAGACGTTGAAAAAACGCCCCAGTGTTGACCAAAAACAGGTAGGGAAACAAGGACCGAGTCAACTTGCCAAGCAACCTTCGTCACAATAATATTTGCTTCGCTAGGATTGGCTCTTTCCATTCGACGGATCCACTCCGGGGGGATGGACTCTTGAGTCCTCCACTCACTCCACTATGGAGAATCAAACCATCCATTCCTCAACACATCTCATCTGTGCTAGCTGCATCTCTCACAAATTCAACGAATAAACTCAAGCCTAGAGTCATAAATCAATGCAGCCATCCTCATCTTTTGCCATCTCGGACCAAATCTCGACAACTGAGCACAAAAACTGTCGTTTATTGCAAATCTCACAGTCATCGATATCGATCGTTTGAATTAGTTTTGAGGAAACCCTTTTTAAAGGTTTATTTTCTTATAATTTACAAATTCTGATTTCAAGCAAGATTTTGGCTCAACAGTGCTATTTTTAGTTCTTTGAGAAAATTTTTCAGTTCATTCCTGACGATTTTGGTGACTTATCAAAAGATTTGCATCAAATTACCAAGTATTGTTGAAATTTGAAAAATAGTGGACGACGTAGAATCAAAATAAGAACTAGAATCTCATCTATTATTTGAAAATTTGAAGTTAGAACATATATATTCAGATATTTTTATGTATTTGCTATTTTGGTTGTATTTTTTAGCTATATAAAATTTAGTTATGAGTCCGATTGTGGCAATGACATGCTAAATCGGCTAAAGCTGAAATGTTACTTTGTTATATCCGAAATTCATTTTCACTCACCATTTGGCATTTCCATTAACCGTTAATGTTAATTATGGAAATTTCATATCCATAATTTCAAAAGCGTATAGTATATCATTTCAATTTTGCATGGCTTTGGCCTTGAATGACCCGACCCGACCCGAACCTATTGTCACCATGCGTGTCCATATGGGTGAACCCTTCATTCACTTCATAATTTGTCTCGTCAGTCAATCAGAGAAGTGTCGGATCGGAACATCTGCTAAGGTTTATTCTGAAAATCAAAACATGTTAGTTTTCTCGTGTTGCTGTTGCTGTTGCTGGATGCTGGTTGGTCGATCCTAGGAAAGCAAAAGGAAAGAGCTAGGACAAATATTTTGACAAGGCGTGAAAGTGTTTAACATATTTATCATATAGTCAGCCATGCCATGCCATGCCATGCCATGACGTTAGTTGTTAGCATTGACTGCCTGACAATTCAGAAGTCTATAGAAACTACTTATCTGTGGAAAGCAAAGCAAAGCAAATGCAAAGCACAAATGACAATTCAATTGTCCCAAGTGCTACAAACCGATTAAAGGGCTAGACATAGGAAGGCTGTGAATGGGACCTCAGGAAAATATTATTATCCACAAATCTCTCCACTTGAATTGAATACTGGGCCCTTCCCTTCCTTCTACCCTTTTCATTTCATTTCATTCAGCCTTAAACGAATATTTATTTATTCAATCCAAACCGAACCGAACCGAACCAACCGGCAATTACTTTGAAAATAAAAATAAGAAAGAGCTGCTATGGGTGCAAGCAAAGGTGTGAAGAAGAAGTGTGCTTTGCTTTAGCTTTGCTTGATATGTGAATGAATTTAAAGGATGAATGAAATTCACATTGACATAAGGAACTCTGTTTTGACAAGGCTAGGGCAAAGGACTGAAAGGGTCAATTTATAAGGTATGGGGCAAAGGGTGCACCGACACTCCCTGCTGAGATGCTAAAAGGGGTAAGAATTAAGTACTAATTGTATTGGCCCTTCAAATGTCATAATACTATGTGAGGCTTTAGAGAGAAAATTCATATATGAATATAATTTGCGCATGCGCTAGCAAAGCGCGCGCGTTTGAGTAGTTTAATCAAGGAGAATTGCGCGGTTTGCTTGCTTAGCAGCTAAACTAGTTAAAAATAACTATCTTTGTTGTATTTTTGAAAGTTTTCCAAAGATTTGCTGTTAAAAAAGCATTTGAAGGATGAGGGCGTGACGCGTGTCACTAGACCTGACCCTTGAACTAAAATTGTTTCTTTATCTACTCATCTTTCCAATGCTTTAAGCATTGCGGCAAACCAAGACCTATTCGACCCACCCTTTATATGTACATCCGACGTCTTTTTACTCACGCCAGACAATAATTATTGAAACTTGAATCTTGATGCGGTACACTAGAAATAGAACAGTACGTAAAAAACGAAAGAAAGATGATAAAGATAGAAATGAGGTAAGATGAAAGATTTCTGTCAAAATATTGCCAGTATTATTAGAATTGGTTCAGATGGGTTTCAGCTTTCAGCCAAGAAAGGAAGGTAATTTTAGAACGTACCTCTCTAGATTAAAATCTACGGCATGGCTATGGCTATGCCACTCAATAACAATTACGCTGAACATGAAAAAAGGGCTTTTCAATTGCTCTATTGTTGAACAAGGTGTGAAGCCAAAGCAAGCGTATTATTTTTAGAAAACTCAAAATAAAATAAAAATCAGTTAAAATATTTTGGGATTTTAATATTAGTGAGCATAAAAATTCCTGTATGTTGCTGGTGTAAAATAAACACAATATAAATTTTGATAGACAAATGATGATGAGGCGAGGGTTGAGTGGAGGAAGGAAAGGGTTCATTGAAATGAGACGGGTACTTGAGTCCATCATTTTCCATCCAGGGAACCTTTAAGGGTCCTCACTGTCCTTCTCATCCTCCAAATCGGGACTAATTTCCCTTGAGAGACTCTTCAGTCCATACGGTACGTATGGTGTCTCATTGTTCTCCCCTTTTGTCTTCATTACTTCAAAATCATCTCAAGTCTCACCCAAAGTTCTACCACCTACGACGAATGCAAATTACATTAACATTACCCAAGTACGTAAAGTACGTGGGCTGACTGTCTAGGCTTTAGCTTTGTAGACAATAGAAGCAAAGCCAAAGCCATATAGCCAAGCAAAAGTAATCAAATGAAATAAAATGAACAACAATAGAATTCATTGTTTCCTTCATCATAATAAAAGATGAATAGACTTTAGTAACTATTTTTGATAGACTTAGACTTAGACTCTGTCAAAAACTTTTAGTATTAAGAAACCGGAAAAGTTGGATTGTACGTAAATTAAGGCTTCAACTTACCTTTGCTTGCATGACCAATGCGTCTCCTGCTGCATTGATATGAATCTCATGCTAATCCTTAGCATCAGCGCGCACGCGCTGGCATGCGCGTGGTCTATTGTTGTGATTGAGTGATTAAACAGTAGAGCTGATTGTTAGATGGATAAGAACCCTAATGAATTGCATTGGTCGCGGTCGTCGTCGCGGTCGTTCATGGAATAGAATTGAGTTGATGTTCCGATTGAATTGACATGTTTGGTAACATAGTCATTCGATTCGCTTAGACTCTGGACATAAACCTAAACTAAACGTACGTACATTATACGTAAAACCCGGGAGTTTAGTTTCCATTCTAGTGCAATAGCTGCTTTAGCTTTGCTTTTGCTTTGCTTTCGCTTGGTTCGCTCATGTGAAACCATTTAATTGTTTCCGTTTTGACTCTCCGCTGGTTCCTCATTACTTCCCCATTCATACCACCCTTCGCTCACTCAGAAATCAAGAGTTGGAATAGCAAAAGTTCTAGAATCTAGACTTTATTCAAATTCTGAAATCGGAATAACTCAGGGAAAGTATTACTAATGAACGATTTTTTTATTTTGATGATGAATCATGGAAAAAGTCAAAAGTTTGAAACTTGTTTCTATGAAACAATTTTTTGAGCATGCGCACGCTGACACAGTGTGAAGCATTAGGGAATTAACGTAGTTTTTGGTGAAACTAATGACAACAGAGAAGCCATTGAATTTTTGGATTCCCGACAGAATACACACAGCAAAAGCTGAGAAGCTCTAGTTCTGAAAGAAAGTTCTGCTTCTGCTTTTACCCGGGTATCGCATTCGCATTCCCATCCCTGTGATATCTCCAGAGGACAAAAGTTTTTTTCGGGTTTTTCTTTCCTTCCCTGAGCTTTTCTCCCTGGCCTGAGTTTCATTCCTCCTTTGATCTTGGATCTTGGATGGATTCCCAATCCGTTTACTTGACTTTCAAGAGCTGAAGCTTCCATGTTTCTCCATTTCTTGTGTATCTTTGACTTGAGTCAACTTTGGATTCAATTATGACTTTTCCTTTCCTTTCCTTCCTTGCCATGCCATATCATGTCTTGACCTCCCTTCCCCCTCAGATTACATAGGAGTGGGCAAAGATGTATCAAGAATCGACAACAAAGTTCGAACGTGAATTGAACGTGATTTTTCCATGAACCATGCAAAAGGGAAAAAAACAAAATCCTTTGAATTCGCGTACGCGTAGTCCCAAATGTCCAGAATTCGGGTTCTCCAAGCCAAAGGCAAACTTCTAAAATAAAGTTGACAGTAATTTAAGCAAACTTGACTGTAAATCCCATTTTGTCTATTCGGACAGTTCAATGCTCAAGGCTTCTACTCTTAGCACAATTTTAAAATAAAAGACATGGCATAAATAAATTGAAAATTCAATTTTGGAACATACAGTCGGCACTGGACTTGATTTGACGTTTATTTGATTTTAAAAGTTGAAATTCACGTAGGCGTAAAATCTGGCAAAGTTGGTCGAAAACTATGTCAAATGGGGAAATTAGATTTAAAAATCTTCCGAAGGGTCGAGGTGCGTTGCTTAGAATACAAATTTTGAATTTTAAACTGTGAAGAATTTTTATTCGTTGTGTTTTTCTGTTTGGTTAGAATTTTATTTTTATAAATGCTAACTACTCGTTTTCTGGTACAAGTTGAAAGATGTGAATATGAAATCGTAATAAGATTTATTTCTGTTCATATTTCCCAAATGGCCTTCAGTGGAATAAGTATTTCAAAATCGGCTTATGGTCAGGAATTAATCAAACAGAATCATACGTGCCGTGCAG
>WJEZ01003128.1:0-11531 GCA_009869925.1 Thalassaphorura encarpata
AAAGAACAATGTTGGGGAAAATAGTCCACTTGGAATTTCAGACATTGTGACGGCCCCCATCATCCTTATCATTGGATTTTCTTTAAGTCTAACATTATTTGCCTTGGAGAAATTTCAATTCTGGTTTTAATAGTACTACTGCAAGTTTAATTAGAAAAGTGTTAAATTAATATAAAATAAATTTAGAACAACACAATAAAAAGAATTTGCTAAATATATCCCGCCGGACATGATGCGTGACACAATTCTCTGAATTCATTACAAAAAAAATTATCAAAAAAATGAGGACTGATTATGGACTGAAGGGGAAAAATCTGAACGAGGCTACAAGAGACTGAGGAAATCAAAATCAAGGCAACAAAAAACAACCTAACACGTTTTGCATTTTCTACTGGACAGAAAAAGACAGAATCCTTAAAAATCTGATTTTTCTATCTATGGGCGCCTGCCTATCCCGCCCGGCTTCTTCTTCACGTCTCCAATTTCAAAACTCTACGACGAACTCAAAGCAAAAGCCAAAGCCACAAGAATTTTTCAATTTGTTCCAGACGACACACCTCAAATCTCAATCTCAATCTCTTGAAAAAAAAGAAACGCAACGTACAATATTTTCAAAATGGATTGTTTGGGTGAAATTTTGACTGGAGAAATGCACGAGGATTTTGTTGAATATTTTGTATTCCCGGATTTACCCAGCGGCACTGGCACAGAGGGTTCAGAAGAAGATTTGGAAATCAAATTGAGTGAAATTTTATATTCACTCAATGCAGAGGCTGTGAATTTAATGGATGAATATTTATGGCATAAGGATCCATTCACACTTAGACGTCCCCCAATGTAGATGATGAATGGTTCATTGTCTACATTCTACAGAAATTGACCATCCTGTTTCCAAAATTAGTTGTTAGGTAAGGAAAATAGTTAATAAATGTGAGCATTTTTGTGATAAACTGATTCAATTTACTCCTATAGAGTTATTGACAACGATGGAGAATTTCCCCTAATTGAGGCAGCTGAGTTTCTACCCCGTTGGGCTGAATCGGATACGAAATGTCGTAAAAGGGTAATTTTCATTTTCCTAGTAATTATAAAAAACTAACCAATTGATAATTGCACATTTTACTTAATACCAATTTATTTTAGGTTTATTTATATGATGGGAAAGTTCATCTTATTCCCCTCTCCGCATTTCAAAAGAATGACCCCACAGGTTCAGGAGTACCTGAAGTGAGCGAAGCAATCAAATTGGTTCGTGATGATAACATAATGACAATCGCGAGTGATGGGATTCAAAAAGCAATTCATGACAGAATTGGAGATTATCCTGCTAGAATGTTTACGAATTTTCATCATGCTAATTTGGTTCTACCTCCAAGACTGGCCATGATTTTGAAAAGTCGTCCTGATTTAGTTGCTCCAGCAGTACAAGCGTTTTACAATAGGGATCCGATTGAACATGCAGGTAATTCTAAAAACTTTGGGAAATTTTGACTTTTTTTGTAATATATATATTTTTTGAAAATAATTTAGGCAGCAAGGCTCATGAAAAACTTTAAGCCTGGTGATTCCCTCGTTAAAACCCGAGTTCGTTTCACAAGGACTCTTTATGCCATGCTGTCAAAACAGGATTATCGTCCAGACCCAAAAACTGGATGGGGTTTACCACGTCCAACGTCCAAGGACTTCAAAGCTCACTGTTTAGGAGCCAAATTGGTAAGCAGTGAACTTGATGAACAATTCAGTGAGACAATTCTCACATTTTTATTTTGTTTAGACAACTGGTTTTGAGATTCTATTAGCTGGAAGCAATATAAAACAAAAGGTGGATCCCAATGATCCTTTGGATGCTCATTTTTCAACTCAGGCATGGCACATGTATGAAGACAAGTTGAAAAAAACTGGATACTACAAAGATTTTTTAGAAGGCTCTAAGCCACATGAAGAGCTGAAAGAACGAGCCAAAAGATATTTATGCAGCTAATCTTACAAATGGAGAAATTAATCCGCATCCAAATGATGCAGCTGATCTAATCGTCCAACAAATCAAATATTTGATGACCACAGTGCCTGTTGAGTTTGAAAAATTGAAAAAGGAAGGATTTTCTTTGCCAACCTGAGGATGGTAAGAGAAAATAAAAAATTGATGTGAGCATTTGGATTGAATAATTGGAATGAGATTGGTTTAATTTTTAGATGATGCTTGGCTGGATATTAAACCAGATGATTTGGAAACACTGCTAGAGGAACAATTCAAAACAAAGATCACGGATCAAAAATTGGATCAAATCCCAGATAAATTGAGAGAGTTTATGAATAATTTGTCAGCTTATGATGGTGTCGATGACCCTGCGTAAGGAGAGACATTTTTCAGTTAATTTATTTATCCATTTGTAAAATTTTTGGCGTCCTAGCTCAGTCTTATATTTTTGTATTCCTAACAATGTTTTTTTAACAGTCCTACTCTTGGGGGTTATTTTTCAAACCCTATGAATGGAGACAATGACCAAGATGGAGAAATGGAGCTCGTTGATTTTCGTGCAAATGATTTTGTTTCAGCCATGGATAAATTATTAGTTGGTGAGTCAATCATGCTACAAAATTACAAATGCAAATTGTAATATTAAATTTCAATTACAATTTTTTAGAATTGGGTAAACCAGACCGAGATTGGGAAGCGAGTGACGAAGATTCATTTTCAGACGAAGAAAGAGCCACGATTGAAGATGTGAAGAGAATGCATGATTTCAACAAGGACTCCAAAATCCATCAACTCATGGGTCAAATGGATGCAGAGTTGGCTGAAACGGATGTTGGAAAAACATTTACGAATAATTCTGGGTCAGGGTCGGATCCTTGTCAAACCTTCGACCTCAGCAGCTGCTCGGGCTCATATTGAAGAAATTGATCAATTTGATCGTGAAGTTGAACCATTGGATTTGGATATGAATGCTCTGGCTAATATGTTGGAATCTTTTCATGCTCAAGATGGACCATCTGGTCCTTCTGCAAATCTTCTTCGTAGTGTTGGTTTTGACATTACAAAAGCAAAGAAATGAAATTCATAGCAAGCAGAAGCAGACATTTCTTCAACTTTTGCCAACCAGTCTTGCCTTCGATTTTTTAAACCCGCCAAGGACTAAAGGCTAAGGTCAAGCTGCTCAATAATATCACGTTCACAGCTATAATCAATATGCAAAAGTAAAGTTAATTAAACTGTAGGAATATAAACGTACCTAATTTGCTGTTTTAGTGCAGCTAGCCAAGGTAACTAGCTAATATGAAATATTATGAAGAAACTATGATTACCCAGCATGTGCCATGTTAAAATGAATTCTTGTCTTAAGATTTGTTCCTAGTTAAGTTACTTGTAGATTCCTTCATTTTAAGACATGCCCGTAAGAACGCTTGTATGTGTGTTCTTTAGGTAGGCTAATATTTTTAAAAAAGTGACAACGACACGCACAACCTCAACTCAACTTGGAAAAGGGATTTTAAATTGTGACATATCTACGTGCACCTGTTAAAAATCAAATTCGCTTTTAATCTTTAAACCCAAGACAATATTACGTATGTATTATGCAATGCAAAGGCTTGTCCAGTATAAACCTATCTAATTAGCAATCAGCTCCGCTCAACTCTCTCATTGTATTAATCCTAATTGTAATATATAAATTTTGTCTTCCGCTCCAATCAATGAATAATAATAATTAAGCAGTGTGCTATACCAATTAAACTAAATTTTGAAACTCAATTCAGCTCAGGTCAAATGAAAATAATAAAGACACATCCGTGACGTTTTTACAAATTACAATTAACAATCAAAAGTCTCAAAGTGTAAAAAATTTATTATGAAATACAAATTCATCTCAACAACATTACATACATCAGTAATTAGGCGTAGGTCGTAGGTCAAGGATAAGGCAGACATTTCACACAGACACAGAAGCTAATAGGACAGGGCATTGGGCACTCGTTACTCACAAAGGCAGTTGGTGATGATCAATATGAAATCATAAACCATCGTACAAAATTTAATTTATTTCCAAGGCGTCGGACGAGCAACGGATCTTCGCCCACCACCAGGGCGGGCGATAGATGACCTTGTGTTTGTGCTAATATTACTCGAATGTCCAAGTCCAATGCTGAATCGAGAAGAAGTTGATGTTGAGTTAGCAGAATTACTGCTGTTGTTATGACTGTTATTTGTCGAAGCAGTTTTTACGAACGTTGTGGAAATGCGTGCTAGTGCTAAACACGATAGCAGAATTTCCACTGGGTCCACCGTTGAAATTGGTGATGATAAGAGAAGGGTCAATGCTTGGACCAGAGCCACGAACATAAGTTGAATTCAATTGTGACCCACGGATTTGTTCAGAGACTCGCCACTTTTTAGCAGTAGTAGTAGCGGCCGTAGTTGTATCTGCAATCAAATCAAATTAAATTATCAATTAAATTAATACTTATTTTAAATTTTATAAACTTACTACTTACCACGTGAAGGATTTGAGTTCTTTTTGAGTTTATTACAGACTGAGACAGGAGCAGGAGCTACAAAGTGACTCATTCGTCGTCTTTTTGGACTTATTTTCTCCCTTAGACTTTTTCTGTGTTGTGGACGCTGCCCTGTGAGCGGACGGCTTAGACTTCTGGCACTTTGTGGTTGACTAAAGAAAATAAATTAGTAGTAGTATGGCTACGAAATGAATTAATTAGCTAGTTAGCTGCTATAGCTATAGCTTACTTTGATAAACTCATTCGTCGTTCCATTGATTTAAGCGTAGCAGTAGACACATTTCTTCTAGGTGAATTTGGATTATTGCGAATCAATTCATTTCTCAAATTCCTGGCTCGGATTTTCTCACGATCACCTGCAATTATTGCCATTCTCTCTTGGGTTGAAAGCTTAAAAAATACGTCATGAAAAGAGGCACAAGCACCAGTCAACTAGGAAAAATAAATGCAATAAAATAATTAATTATCCAGAGCTATGAAACAATAAATTAGAAATTAGTATTATTAATGCCAATGTCTTTTTCTTACTTGTTGCAATGAGCGACGATGGAGATCAAGATCCTCAGGTTTAATCCTAATATGTGCCCCCGCAGTCTTTCCATCTGGGGCTTCATCATAAAGTTTTAAAAGTAATTCCACTGTATCACGAATCGTTTGAATAATGATTTGAACTTTTTCTGTCCGAAGTAAACGACGGATCAAGAATCCTTTCACAGTTGCACTCACTCGATTAAACTTGGGTATCATGAGAGGATCCAGTGCCTAGAAAGCAAAAACATATGAAGTTTAGTTAATTCTCCAAGCTTTATAAAACTGTACAAAACAAAATTTTACCTTAGTAGGAATTCTGAGAGGCATTCGTGGGCGATCCAATGGATCTGGAAAAGTTAATCCCTTGAGCAATGGAGATCTTGAGTCAGATGGTCCCCTGAACAAACTTGGACTCACAGATTGCATTTTAGACTGAAGCTTTGACAAACGAACGCTTCCCAAAGACTCGGCCCTTCCTCCAACCATAGATTGAATTTGTAATCGTAGGAGCTTCACTCATGCTTGAAATGTCAGTATCAGTTCTCGCCGTGACCGAAGTGGATGGTCTGCTGGTGGCTGAACCAGAAGGAACATCATCAAATTCCAGAGTCCTTGCCACGGATTTTTTCTTCTGGGCTTTCATTGAAATGGGCTCGTCATGTTCAACTACGGCTTCAGCTTCAGCTTCGGTGTCATTTTTCTCATCCAATTTCAAATATTGTGTCCTTGGGGAATACGAAGGTTCACTGGTCATACCTTTGGCCTTGACCAGCCCTTGAATTTCTCCCATTAAAAGATTTCTCTGTCTTTCAAAATCTTGTTTGAGTCTAGCCTGCTGTGCAACGTGCATTTCCATAAGAGCTGCCATTTGTTGCTCATGAGTTTGTTGCAATTTCTTGAAACGAAAGTCAATTTCAGAGTCTACAGCTTGTGCTTGTGTGTCTCCTCCTCCTTCGTCATTAATTTTCTGAACAAGAGCCACTTCCCCCAAATACCTTTCCAAATGTTCTTTTTTATTGAGCCCAAGTCCAACTTGTAATTGGGCCAAATGACGATTCAAGGCATCGAGACGATTATCCAATTCTTGATTGGAAGGTGTGGGTGGCTCTAAACCTTGAACTTGGCCTTGACCTTCGTCCTCAAAATAATTTATCTTTTTGTAAGGGGTCGTGGGAAAACTGGGGATTGTTGTTGAAGAATCTCCAGGGTCACGGTCAATGTCAGTGGCTGTTCCAGTCCCACTTGCACTTGCAGCAGCAGCAACAGCTAACAAAGCAGCACTAGGCTCTGACAATGTATAAGATAATTTCCTCACGTGTTTCCCACGATTTGAGTCTGGATCACCATCTGTATTTTGATTTTCCTTGTCACTTTCATTCCCATTGTCATTCTCTTCAGTTTTTTCGGGGCTAAAGTCGCTGCTACCAATCGTAGATTTCTCAGCTGAGGATGGAATTTCTTTTGACAGGGTAATATCAAAATTTTGGTTTTGGTTTGGACTTGAAGGGCTCAGAATGGGAATTACCACGGGGGGTGACATTTTGCTCTTGCTCTTAATATTTCCATCTGCCATATCTGCTGCTTCAGATAATTCTTCCTCAGATTCCGTCTCGTCATTATCAGAGTCAAAATAAGCAGCTGGGCGTTTCCTAGTTTTAACGAGTGAGAAATCTCCGCTTCCTCCTGATGAAGTCGGAACTGGAACTAAAATGGGTAAAGGAACTTTGCTCTCAGCTTTTTCTTCATCCTTGCCTTTGTTTTCAGAATCTGATTCAGATTCAAAATCATCACTCACGACTTCCCCTTCTGATTTGGAATTATGATCTGAACCAGGTGATTTTGTATTTGATTTATTTATGATAAATGTTCCAGTACTTGAAGCAGTGGCAGACGCAAAATTCCCATCAGTTCCTCCAGTTCCACTTGACTCTCCTGACCCACTGTCTGGGTCGGGACTTGGGTTCAGAGTATGAGATGACTCATCCATTGAACTCATGGCATCTTCATATTTTGATGAAACGCTGGTATTCATGTCATTTTGAATTTGTAGTACCGAGTTGGTTCTGATGACAAAATGACCGTCAAACTCAGAAGAAGGTTGTTCATTTTCATTACCAACGTTCTCTGTCTCTGATTGAGAGGGATTTAGATGCTCAATTTCGCCAGGCAAAGGCAAGTCGATAACCTGAGCAGGAACTGCTGGTGCTTGATTTGGATTTTTCTTAGATTTTAGTCGTTTCTCAACCATTTTAGCCATTTCTCTGTAACGACGCATTTCATTTCGTCTCCCTTCAGTCATCTATTCAATTTAAAATAACAAAATACATCAGGAAAGATGTCAATGTCAATAGCAATTACCAATACAATTGCAAGCATAAAATCATAACGTATGCTTACCACAGGGGGAAGGATTGGACATCCGTCAATCACAATACATGATACATAAGGCTGGGCTTGAACTGCGCTTTCCTCTGATGAGTTCATTTTATAAACTTAAACTACAAGACACAGTCCTGGAATAATATTAATTAATTTAATTTAGGAACACTACAACATATCACATACTTAGTTTAAATTTAAAAATAATTTAAATACTTACAATAACACGTCGTCGTCGTGTTTGTCTGTCTTTGAATTTGGTGTCTTCAGTTTCAGCCTGAGGTTTATTCAAATTCTTACAAAATCAGTCAGTCCGTTCCGTCAGCAGCCACTTAAATTCTAACCGAATGTACAAAATAGAACAAAAATGGAATTGGTCTGCGGGATCTGCCTTCAAGGTACACGGTCACAGTCACGCTTGAGTTGGCACAGCCAGCCAGTGCAGCTGACTAACCCAAGACAAGAGAAAAGAAAGTTGTAAAAATTTTAATAAATACGGAGAGAACTTTAGTTTTAATTACACTCAAAACTATGCTAAATTACCTTGATTTGATGAGTCAATTAGTAGTCCAAGTGCAGTCACACACCTTGTCTTGTCTTTTCGTTCGTTCGTTGATTGATTTTCTTTTGAGCAGAACGGATGAGAATCAAAATCAACAGACAGAAACGGCCTGTGTTGAATTGCAATTGCAAGGCTTGAGCGAGCGCCCAAGTTTTTTATGAATGAACAAAATTGAAAGGAGGGAAATCCCATGTGAAATGGACGCGGGAGCAAAAGTCTATCATTGTGTCTTATGCGTGTGTTCTTATTTTTGACAGAAAAATTAGCTACTTAATTAAGGAAGGACAAATTAAAATGCATATTTCTTTTCAAACAGTATTTAATTAGGCTTTCTGCTTCTACAATATGCGCTTAGGTCAAACGCCTTGCTTCTACGTTGACAATATAAATGAATTCAAAAGGAAGCATATATTAATACATTCGGCAATAAAATTGTAAAGAAAGACATTTTGAAAATTATTGAAAATATAAAATATTATTAAAGGACTGGTTAAGACTTTTGCAGATTTAATTTAGAGACATCTCTTGCGAATGAAAATGGACATTGTAAGACATGAAGATGAAAAGAAACGTGATTAGATTAAATTAATCCAAAATGACGATAACCGATAACCTTCAATAGTATCTTAACTTCTTGGTTGGGAAGAATTATATGCTGTCAGCCCATTTAACGTAAATTATAATGTCATGCCCGGAATTTGGCAACAAGGTGGTGTTGCAACACCGTGGTGTTGCAACTTTTTGGTGTTGCATTTTACCACCTCCCGTCATGCCCGGTATAGTCATACTTTGCATATGAATTTTTTATCTCATTTTGCTTTCTGCTTCACTGTATACATCTCTGCAAAAAAATTATTGACAAGACTATGCTAATTAATCGATTCTTCGGAAAGTACGTTACGTATGTGTATGCAATGTCCTCAACTTACCCTTGTTTTTAGCTGTAAATGTTGACGTCGATGATTAAGTCGATTCAGTACGTCAAGACAGTATTGCATTTTCTTGCACTCTCGTAAAATAATTTATATTACCCACAGTCGTGTCCAGTGTTCATATCTTGTCTTAAATTCTATTTTATTAATTATTATTGAACTGGAAAGATATGTTTTGCAAAAACATTGCTTGTCTTGTATTTATCATCCTGTGTCCACTTTTATTTGATGGAATTGTCGGGATATCGGGACAGACTATCAACTGTCCACCTCTCAATGCTACGCAAGTAAGAAATTGGATTGACAGTTTAACTTGAAATTAAACCTGTAGTGCACAATTAATTATCATTTTAGGGAATTAGCCTGAGTTGTAAGTTACCAGGGAATGTAACGACAGATTGTTATAAACCCTTACCATCTGGTGCTACAGTAAACTATCGATGTGGAGAGTTTTATCGTCCATTGCTCATTCGCACCATCCCACGCCAACTTCGATGCAAAACAAATGGAACCTGGTCAAATTTTAGGCGATTTAAGGAATACATTTGTGAAGTTGGTATGAAATCTATGCAAGTGGCCATGTCTCTCCTTTCCTTTTTTGCATTTATTGGACATTTTAATTTTAGAATGTGGAAAGCCGACAAGACCTCATAACCCATTTATAGCTTATGGACAAAATACTCTTCGCTACTCTTGGCCTTGGCATGCAGCTATATTTATTTCAACCCCTGAAGTTTCCACGCCTCATTATATTTGTGGAGGATCATTGATAAGCCATACAATGGTGAGAATTTTAATAAATTTGACTCTGGTCCGGTCATTTAATTTGATCGTACCACGAAAAAGGTACTGACTGCAGCTCATTGCATAGTCGAAGATCTCCCTCTATCGAAATACTCCATCGTGTTTGGTTCAGTCAGTAGTAATTGGACTGATAATCTTTCAGACGAATATGTCCAGAGAATGAAGGTAATCAAATGTCCAAATGTATAATTTCTCATGTTTAAAGTCGATGAGTTTGTTTAGGTCATTAGAGCAAAGATTCCACAAGAGTATGAACCAATGACCTGTGGGTCTGACATTGCTTTATTGGAACTAGAGAGTCCAGTAATACTCTCAAAAACAGTTTCGCCGGTTTGTTTTCCCTACGAAGATGATTTTGCAAGACCAGAACATCCTGAAGATATTGGAGAAGGAGAGGTATGTTGGTGTATAGATTTAGTTTTGAACACAAAATTAAAGTTGATCTGCTTTTACATGGCTAGGTCATTGGATATGGAACGGACGAAAGTAAACGTGATAAATATCAATTACATTTAAAATACACGAAGCTACCAGTTGTTAGAGCCGCTAAATGCTACGCCATCTTGGACAAGCGTCCAGGAAAAGAACAGTTTTGTGCTGGAATTGTTGATGGTGAGTAGAATTAGATATTCTATAGTATAAACATATAGTAAACCTTACCAAATTTTAATCCAAAATTTTTCAAACCAGGTTCATCAGTTTGTAAGGGGGACAGTGGTGGCGGGATGGTTTTCAAAGGTCACGGAGTTTCAAGATATTATGTTCAAGTGGGTTAGCGTCAAAACTGTCAAATGAATCAGCGAATCAAATCATTAATAAATTGTTTCAGGGAATCGTGAGCAATAATCTCCTGAATGAAAAGTCTACTTGTGATGGACTTTCCTATTTCACCAACGTCCGCTATTTTGCCCCATGGGTAGCAAAAAATTTGGATCATATGGATGCTTCCTCTGAAGAGGATGAGGATACGGAGATTTTGAATGAGGAAATTGGAAATACCACGACTACAAGGGCCACGACTACAACCAAAATGACAACTGAAGTTTCTATTCCACTTCCCACTACATCAATTCCTGTTATACCAACCTCGACAGTTAAAACTCCAGAGCTTACAACACCCAAGTCAAACACAGGCAAAAATTCAACAGGAAATATTCTTGATGTTTGCGAGCGTGGATGTTCTCATTTAATGGTAATTAATGAGGTCTTTATATATATATATATATAATGATATCATCAAGAATGTACTTTTAATATTATTTCTAGGAAGCTGAAAACCAAAAGAAATTCTACTATTCGCTTAAGGGAAGAGAAAATGCATTGGAGTATTTTGAGAATCTTGGACTCAATGGAGCTCCATGTGAATTATCATGTTTCGAACTAGACTACGTGGAAGTTATCGCAGCTCAGCTCATAGCATCTCTAGAAGAATGCAAAAAATTGGAAAGCATTTGTTTAACAAATATTAAACTAGTTGGGAAATTTGAGCAGAAAATTGAATTGACTGCACTGAAAGAATTTAAATTGACGAGTGTTGTGCCAGAAACGCTCGAACCAGACTCAATACATTCTCGAATATTCTTTTATAAAGTGGACCCTTGGACCCTGAGCGAAGTCACACATCTGAAAACTAATATTGACATTGGTGCAAAAAATTATGTAGGACAGTCTCAAGGATTATCGATTCATTGGCAAAAGAAACAAATTGGATTGCAATTTCAAGGTTGTAACGATATCTTAGAAATGAGACCAAGTGATTTTGTATTGGAAGACATTGATTTGGCTAACTGTGAATTTCGTGCGTCGGTTAT
>WJEZ01003129.1:0-11531 GCA_009869925.1 Thalassaphorura encarpata
CAAGACAAGACACGAGACAAGACACAAGACAAGACAAGACAAGACAAGACAATGATCTTCTTGGAATGCCAAAAAGATATTATATCGGATTTTAGCTGAGAAATAACTATTCCTCCTTTGTTATTGCTGTCAAAACTAAGGGACGGTATGAATATACTTTCCCGGATGTCGCTTAAAAACCACATTATCTTATGGAAAAATAAACCGCTGCCAGATTTTGCTTACTTATTTTATCGAGTATTATAATGCAGTGTTAGTATAGTATTCCTTAATACAGAATTACTTCAATTCAAAATGAAGCTGTTTATTCTCATCGTAATTTTTTGCATTTCTCTGGAAATGTACTATTGTGAAGAGGCTAAAATTAATGAGGCCAAGGTTGAGAAGCGACAAGTAACTGGAGAAGAAGTAATGCTGAGTTAACTTTTAACAATTGAATTGAATTATGATTTTGTTTGTTATGCATATTAAATTCAAGAATTTTATTTTATTTCTACAATATAAAGGTTGTTCCACCTGGTGGTCAGTTCTGCAATCATAAAATATCACGCTGGGCACGTAAAATCCGAAGATGCACGAGTGGTTATTCTTGTTGCTGGAGACGAGCTCAAGGAGGCGGAGTATTCGCAGGGTCAACTTGTACATCAAGTTCTGAAGCTCGGAGTGGAATCTCACAGCAAAAATTGATTTGTGAGCTTTAATTCATTATAATAAAAATGTACATTAAAATGTTGCAATTATTAAATTTGGAAGTGATAACCGATTTCAATTAAATAGTCAGATCGATAATATAAACCAAAATAAAATTCGTAATTTCGAAGCATACAGGATCAATAAATATTAATTTCTACAGAAAAATAGATAAGCAGAGGAAGAATTTATGAGAAAATTTGAGATCGCCATGAGTAGACATATAGTAGTACTGAAAGACGTTGAATCTACGAAATTGATGGAAATACTATAAGACGTCGGACAATCTGGGCGTACATTACAGTACCACCAATTTCTGGTGGAGAACTAGGTGTGTCAACTTGACTCACTTTAGTTTTGATAGCATCAAATAACACGTATATATAAAAATATATTTTTACATCATTTACCCAAATGAACCAGATACTAATATTTTGATTGCTAAAACCCATTCTTGGTCATTTTGACTTTTAATATTTGTTTTAATATAAACTTGATTTTTAAAATTAACGCCTTCTCGTTTTTCGGACCAGTCCCAGATAAGCAATCAAACGAAAAGTGAAGAATAAAGCAACAAGTGATAACAGATCGAATCGAAAATTTGTCTGAAATAAAAAAATTATTGCAATATTAAATATTTATTAACTTTTGTATATTAAAATATAGCATACCGGTTCAAAATGTAGTAAATCCAATACAGCTGCCCCATTTTCTAAACAAGTTGTATTTGATCGATTACATTCAATTTTTTCTACTCCATCCCATTGGTTAATACTCAAGGCTTCAAATCCATAGAGGAACCAAGAAACGTGTCTCAACCAAGATAAAAATGGTGGAATTGACCTATAAAAGTTGAATTGTCAACAATTACATAAATCAATAAAAATTTGTTTACCTTTTATTGAGAAAAAATCCACCAAAAATTAAGAGTGGAAGAATTGTTGGTGGAATGAGTGCCATGGTCAATGTCAACGAAGGAGATAAGCATGAGATCATGTAACCTGTTCAGAAAAAATCAATAAATTTGCTATGAGTTCACACAAAGGTCAAGTCAAGTTACTTACCAAAGGAACATGTGACATTTGAAATCAACAGTATGATTAACACTGCATTGAGAAATCTCACAATCTCAGAATTAAGCCCAATGATAAAATAAAAAATGGAGACAAACACAATTGGATAAATCATTTGAAGAGGAAGTTCTGCAAATGTTTTGCTCAAAAAATAAACTTCTGTTCGATACATTCCACTAAAATGTTCTCGTAAAGAAGACGGGCAACTCTGGTGTGAAAACGTTGACAACAGCGAACACGTTTTGAAAAGTTGTTGACGTCAGTAAAATGAACAAAAGCCCTGTAATGTTCATCACACCATCTTGATTCATTTCTTGGCCAAAATAAAGAATTCCAAAAAGAAGGGAAACAACAATGGTTTGATAAATTCTCATTTTGATTAGCATTGGTTCTTTGATTAGGGTCAAATGTGAACGCCAGAGGACAGCTCGGAATTGAGTTAGCCAAGAAGCTCTGTATGTTTTCTGAGTTCGCAAAAACTTTTCCATTAGGTCACATTCCGCAGTTGCAGTTGTAGATGGCCCATGCTTAAGACTCTTTCCTGCTTCGCTACTCTCAAATTCATCACAAATCTGTTCAATTCTGATCCTCGTATCCAATTCATGACCCGGGAGAATAGATAGGACTTCGACAAAATAATCCGCTGGGTTAAAAGTCAATGGGCAATGGAATCCTTGACTACAAAAGTAAATACACATTTTAGATACATAATCACTGATTAGCCATAGAGTGACAACCTATTAAAGAAATCTATGGCTTGATCCCTTGTTCCATGAAATGCAACGCGTCCTTCGGCCATGAGAATAATTTTATCAAATATTTCGAATATTTCTGACGATGGTTGATGAATTGTGCATAAAATTGCTTTTCCTGTATTTGCCATTTCCTTTAACCCTTTAACGAGCATGTGCGCAGTGTACAGAGTCAAGGCCCGAGGTTGGTTCATCACAGAAAAGGAGCAATGGATTCGTCAAAACCTGTTAGAAATATATATGGACATATACACTATGCTTATTTAGCAAAAATATTGCAATAAGTTTACCTCTGAAGCAAATGCTAGTCTTTTCTTCTCTCCTCCAGAAATTCCACTGATTCTTCCCGTGATTCCAATTAGAGTATTTCGGCATTTTGTCAAACCAAGCTGAAAATATAAAATAGTTCAAATATTACCCATAAGAAGGCGCCACACCTTTTAGGATTTTACCTCTTGCATCACGTGATTAACTCTAGCAAGCCTTTCTTTCATTGACAACCCTTGTGGTAATTTTAGTCTCGATGCGAAAATCAAGTGTTCTTCCACGGTCAGAGTTCCGATGAAAAGGTCAACTTGCTGAATATACGCAGATAGAGCGGTCAATTGTTGAGAGCTCACTGGTACACCATTCAACAATCTTTGACCTTCGACCCTCAGACCTTTTGTGTTTTGAAAGGTCAGTAAATTCAGAAGAGTCGTTTTACCACAACCACTTGACCCAAGGATCCCAGTCAATTCACCACCGCGTGCTTCTCCACAAACTGTAATGAATTCATTAAAAAATGAAATAGTACTTAATTTCATTAATTTCTTTACCATTGTTTAGAATTTGTTTAGAATTCCTCTAGCCTTTTTGAATTTTCTCTGTGTGCTTGAACCCAGACATTGACCCCTTCCCAAGAATATGTAAATGACTCAATTTCATGTTGACTCAATTCTTTTCCCCATTCTAAAACTTCCTCATCATCATCCTCGTTTTCAGGACTGGAGCGATGGTATGCAGCCTAAAATATTATATTGTGGACACCTATACAGTTTGTTTAGTATAATCATGCAAGAATTTAGTAATTACCTCAAAACTATAGTCTCTGACAAGTGATTTTTCACCAAGCAATGATGTTTTCTCATTTTCTTCACTCATAATTCAAAATTCCGCAAATTAAAACACCAAAAACTACGTGTAGTGCTGCTGAGTATTTAACAATAAAGGAGTAAAATCTGACTAGACTTAAACTCGCCTGTATAGTGCAATGCTATGCCATGCCACACGTTTCTGGTTTCTGGTCATCCTCCGAAACAACAATGCATTTTTTTCTTTACCATGTGTGTGCTTTTAAACTTAACTTATTTTATGCCAAAAACTGGTTTCTGGGCTTAAACTATGCACGCAAGGCTCTAGCAAACTACTATGGGATCCACATGCTTAATACATGGCAAATGGCATTTATATTAGTAGGAACGCTCATACAGTAACTTAACCCGGAGGAAATAATTATAATTAATACTAGTCTCATGCTAGTTATTTTATTAATCATCCTTGCATTCTTAATTATAACAATAAGTATTAATGTACATCAATAATTCCTTTAATTCAAGGGGTAGTAGGGCAATCTTGGCAAACACAATTACATTTATCACAAAATCCACTATCCCATTTTAGTTCACCGCAAGCTTCTCGACACGACGTTGAATTGAATCCACCGCAACCCACTTTTTTTCGTCGTTTAACTTGAGTTCGTGTTCTAACAATTGAAAAAATGAAAATTAGTAATTTAATGGTTAGGCTTCTGGCCAATATTACCCTTTGTCCTTGATCTCATTAGCTTTAGCTGGATCTTCCCATGAAAATGAAAACGTATATTCATTATCTCCAGGAAGAGTTCCTTCAACTGCAAAGCAAATCCCAACGCAAGAATTTGCATCATCCGGATCTGGTGGTGCTTGAGCTGGTTGCTGTCGAATTAATCCTTAATGTCCTTAATGTAATTCTTGTCGAATTAATTAATGATTCCTGGTCCACTTGACCCATCATTTAGACTACTGGATGGAGTCTGGTGCTGAAATGACCAATACACTATGACGCCACAATTTTGATTCCATAATAGTAAAACTCCGACTTTACTTGGAGAAGGGTTTGAAATTGATTGTGAAATTGGCATGAGGAAGTTTAGTGCTTCATGTTCTGAAGGAATTTGCATGCAATTTGTATATTCTAGCTTTGTACAAATATTTACGCTCAAAATCAAAGCAATATTCACGAAATTAAAGGTTTTTAACAAAATTGACATTGTAGATGAAGAGTAACCACAGTGCTTGGACCTTCGAAGAAGTATTGGAGTAAATTTATTATAACACGTATATATGCTAGAGAGTTCATCACATGAGTAAACATGTTGACTTCTAGTTCTAGAACTCAGTGTATTGACTTCGAGATTTGTAAACATGACTCCAGAAAATATTTTGAACAAAATATCTTGGAAAATATTAGGACAAACTCAAAACTAATCCAGTTCGAATTCAATTAATTATAGTGAATGAAGGTAAAACAAATGTAAAATCTCATAACGCACAGCCAAAAGGGCACAAGATCTTGTTTTAATTTTCTCATAATTAAAATTAATTACACAGAAACAAAAAAAAATAAGTTTAACCAGATGGAGGAGCAGGGCAGTCTCGGCATACACATCTACATCTGACGCAAATTCCGCTATCCCAATTTAAATCACCACAGGCTTCTAAACACTTCGTGTTGGTGTATCCACCACAGGTCGACACGCTCAATCGAGGAACTTGTTTAACGAGTACTAGACAGCACAATTATTAATTTATATATATTAATATTAATATAATTATAGAGTACCCCTTCGCCGGAACCGTCAGCCGTGTTTGTAATTTTGATGCATATCTCACCACTAGGACAGCTGTTGCTCGGATCATCTTTATAGTTTGGTGGAAAACCAAAAACATTTACACCAGGATAAAATACGAAATCGTGAAGGGCACTATTTGGATCGCTGAAGCTAAAGGAAATGTAAACAATATGACCACAATTTTGACTCCTCAGAGTAAAAATTCCAACTTTAGGAGTAGAGTCACCACCATTGACTCGAATAGGGCAAAATATTAATGCAATTATAAAATAATTTTTGTACATTTTGTATCCATAAATGTTATGAAGAAAATACGCTACTGGTTAGGTTTGTTCTATAGACCGTTGAATGACATAGCAGAATACAATACAAAATACATAGTAGTAGTTCATGTAAGACCTATTCTAATTAGTAAATATGTTATTGACTTGTTTCCGGGTAGCAGGACGAGTGCATAGTCTGTATAGTCATTCCTTTACAATTTGACTTGTTTTGAAAACATTATTTAATTTACGACAAAGCCAGATAAAACCATGAAAACATGTGCACTGAATTTTATTGATCAACTTCTGATTCTAAATTTTGTACTAAATATTGTCAATTTTAGAAAAATGACGTAGGAGGGTATTTAACAATCGCGACAAACGCAATCCAATTTATCACAAATTTCGCTGTCCCATTAAGTTCACTACAAGCTTCAAGACAAGTCGTTGAATTATATCCACCGCAACCTTCTGCTGCACTTAGTTGTTTGACTTGAGTTCGTTCCCTAAGTATAAAATTGTAAAAATTAAAATAACCCTACTTTGTTTAAGCAAATGTGAGCATTACGATTTGTCTTTCATCTCATTAGCGGTGTCTGGATCTTCCCATGTAAATGCTAGTTCATATTCATGATCTCCTGGAGCAACTCCTTTTACTGTAAAACAAATCCCATCACAAGAATCGCCAGTTGCAGGATCCATAGGTGTATAAATTGGTTCAGGTGAGATAAACGTGATTCCTGGTTTAGCTGACCCATCGTTTAAAGTACTGGTTGGCTTCTCGTGTTTAAATGAGTAATACGCAACAATCCCACAAGTTTGACTCCACAGGAGTAAAACTCCAACTTTATTTGATTGCGGTGGTACAAATATTTTTTCATTGGCTGAAGGATTTGTCTTCCACTTCTAGAGTGTTGAAATTGAAAGGATTGCAAGGGCAATAATTATGCATAACTTGAATGGGATTTGGTTATTAATTAATTTTCGGGTTGGCATTGTAAGAGTTACAGAGTAACTGGTGCCGAGTTTCGTATTGTGTACGATTAGACCCAATGTAATGTATTTTTTGAGTAAACATATTATTCTAGTCAACTACAACGTATGCGGAAGTTTATTGACTCTGTCCTATTAAATTGAAATATTGTGAACGGTGAAGTTCTTGGAAATATTTAAAAATAACTCTAAAATAATAAACTACATAACATGAACAAGAAAAAACGATAACAAATAAACTAAATTAAAACAAAGGATGACTAAAATCACTTCCGCCATTCCATTTTCCCCACAAATACTTTGGAATACTGAATGGTGATGAATCCTCAAGCTCATTTCCCATTTCCATCACTTGGTTTGAATCATAGCTACAATTTGGATATCTCTTTTGACAAAATCGAGGTGACAAATGTTCCGAACCAAAGGCAGCTGCGCGTAAATATTTTGTAGTGACCACGTCAGACGATTCTTTTTCAGGAAAAGCCAATTTCATTGCTCTGTGATAAAAATCCGATTAGGAACTGTTAAAATATAATTTAATTCTTTCTCGTACCTGAATAAAGAAATGACATTTGTCTCATAAGGTGAAAATTTATTTGGATCTTCTGCTTCTCCTGTTCTTGTATGAATATCGCACACAAGTTTTTCAAATCCATTTTCCCCACAAATACTTTGGAATACTGAATGGTGATGAATCCTCAAGCTCATTTCCCATTTCCATCACTTGGTTTGAATCATAGCTACAATTTGGGTATCTTTTTTGACAAAATCGAGGTGACAAATGCTCAGTACCAAAGCCAGCTGCGCCTAAATATTTTGTTGTAACGATGTCCGTCGAGTCTTTCTCCGGAAAAGCCAATTTCATTGCTCTGTGATAAAAATAAAATCTAAGAACTGTAATAATAGTTTGATCTTCCTTCTTACCTGAATAAAGAAATGACATTTGTCTCATAAGGTGAAAATTTATTTGGATCTTCTGCTTCTCCTGTTCTTGTATGAATATCGCACACAAGTTTTTCAAAACAAGTTCCTTCGTCGAATGATGAAATTAAGGAAAAAAATTCTCCGGCTTCTTTGGCAGCGTCTTTGAGCTTGGTAGAATAGTCAAAATTAAAGTTGAGCATATCTTGATCCGAATTTTCAGCAATAGGTTCACTTTCTGATTTGGACGTAGAATTTGAATTTGAATTGTTTGATTCTCCCGTATCATATGAATTCGGAAATGGAACGAATGCTGGAACTTTGCCATGATCTCCTCCCAAGTCATACAACGTTTGAGCATATGCTTGTTTAAGAACGCTTAGAAGATGAGGATTTTTTGTCTCAAATTTCCCCAAATGAAGCTCCAAATATTTTTGAGCTTCAGCAATGGTTAAACCAGGGAAATCCTTGTCACTGTCTTCCATTTCTTCATCTGCAAGAAAATTTAAGTCTGGCGGGTTTAATGTCTGTTCTGAATTATAGGTGGCAGCACCATCCCGATGTATATCCTCGTAATCGTAAGGCATTGGTGGGCGTTGAGGTGAATACCACCCATAGTTATAAGCAATCGTTTTCTTCCGATTGTAATTATAATACGTCGGCGGCTTCGCCCTGACCTTCACCTTGTGCTTCAGTGGGATCAACTTCCCAAGCCAAAATCTCAATTTATTTCTATTTTTATGAATTTCAAATTTTGGGGCATGAGTAAACCACTCTCCAAAATTGTTGTAGCCGTGACTATGTCCAAATGCATTTAGTTCTCTGTACGCATGATACATGTCCTTGTACGGTTGAAGTTTATTCATTAAGACAATCGCCCCTAATTTCCCTGCTAGCAATCCAGCTCCAGTCCCAATAGCCAAGGATCCAACACCCACGAGTGGAATTGTCAGTAACAATGCTTTTTTAATTGCTAAAAGTTTGAGTAGAATTAAGAATGGGATTTCGTAGCCACCAATCCAAGGAAACAAGGCAAAATATGGTAGAACAATTGGGACCAAAAATAATGGAATCAACCCACTACTCCAGTCACAAAAATTCAACAGAACAAATAAAATCACGAATAATTTTGAGAACTTCATGATTCCGCAGCTCTTCACGACAACTAATTTCATACTGGGTTCATCATGAAATTAATTAGAAATTTGTAATAAAAAGAATGTGTGCTTTTTTTAACTTTCCTTACTCAAAATGAAATAAAAATCATGTTGCGCTGCGCTTATCTTATGCGTCTTATGCTCTTAAATGTACGTAATCTGATCTCATCACATAAGGCAATTAGTTCAGCTGAAAATTAATTCGGGAAAGGAAAGTTTATTGTTGCTGCTAATTGTTTAGATGAGAAAATCATAGACCGTATCTTTATGTTATTCAATCTAACGGTGATGGACTAGTGAGCATTATTCATCTCATCTCATCTTACCAGCTTTGAGAATACATGAATTTTGATCTTGTATCTTTTGTGATAGAAGCAAACAAATTAAAATTGAGTCAACTATGGCCTCTAATTTTATTATAATGTCAGATGTATGTTTATTTTACTACTTTGTACACTTGCAAATTTTTGCATTCAGACTTTAAAAAATTGACCCGAATATTCAAGTTTGTAGTAAATGTACATATACTCATTTATATATTCATATATATATTTATATACTCATTTAATTATCGAATACAATCATTAGGCTTCATCAGGATTGAATTTTAACTAGGTCATTTCAAAATCAGGTAGACATATTTGAACAGAAGTAGTCTGTATCTGCTGCATAGCTGTGGCCAGATTTGAACGTACGATACTCTGCTCACTTTAACATTTTAGAAATTTGAGTACTTTGGAAATAATAAGGCGAAATTCTGTCCTAAATTTTCCCCCATTGCAAAATAAATAATAAAATTTGCACTAGAGTTCACACAAGTGATAATTTTGTTTAAGAAGACGACAACTAGTGCTGTCATATCCGGTTATTTTTCGAATAGTGTATCCCGATATTATCCGGATAATGAATAATCGCATAATGAATAATTTGAAATCCGGATACGCGGAGTCGTATCCGGATATGCATTCGAAAATTTGGACTTTTTGAGCTTCTCAAAGAAGCAAATTTCTGTCTGAGTTTTAGGAGGCCGAAACTATTTGTACTTTTGTTTTTGCTTTAACGCGAAACGCGTGTACTATGCATTTTATCGTTATTCAAAGTTCTTGTTCTGATTCTCAATTTTGACCTCTCGTGTTTCCCCTAATGTTGAGTTTTTTCAAAAGAAAAGAGGAGAAACTACAATCTCATTGAACCTGTACCATCTCCGTGGTCAATTAGCCCGGTGTAAGAATAGGAACAGTCTTTGATTAAATTTGATTAAAATTAAAGAAAGTTCCGCTACTCCAGTTCTTGATAATTTAAGAATCATTGTTAAACAATCTGTAGAAGTATCTAGTCTAAGCGCTAAACTGTGGACTGTACCGCCGATTTCCAGTATTCACAAACTGGAACAGAACTGGATGCAGAATAAAAATCTAAAGCGATCAATTCTACGCGATCTACTAACCCTGTTAAACCCAGTATCTTAAAACGTCGAGCTTTCCGGGAATTAAGTGAGTTGAGTTTACCTGTAAGGTCCACCGAAATATCAAAATCGGGCTTTCAGTGGCATTGGAAACTATTGACTACAGGGCACATGCCGGCAAGCCCCAATCCAACTCAACATTATTGCCAATAAAACTACTACTACTACTACTACAACGAATAGATACGAAAGGTGACAATACCAATTAAAATTCTACTATTCTACTGCATTCAATTACAATTTTCTCACAATTATCCTTACAACTCTTGTCAGTCTTGAAACACATTTCGATAGTAGTTGCTGCATGGTCCGATATGTGCGGATTGTGAACTTTAGGAGAAGTGATTATAGATTTATTATTTGTGAAAATCAGATCAAGTATGGAGTTTCCACATGTGTTTTCGTTTACTGTTTGTGAGTAACCATGAACACCAAAAGTCAAGTTCTTGGGTCAAGTTCTTTTTAAGCGTTCCATTTTGAGTAACTGACGAATAAGCCAATGGATGTATTGCAGGTAGAAGGGAAATATCTGGGCATTCCACATCTAGCAATACAATTAAATATGATGGTTAATTTTTCAAATTGGGCATCTTACTTTCACATCTTGGCAAAGGACTGCTCCAATTCCCTGCGGCTGTACAAATAAAGATTTGTGCTCCAACCACGGCATTTCCACATTTACAAGTAAAGGAAACTTGTGTTCCTACTATAGCTTCGGTTGTGAATGAGCAGAGCAGAGTAGGTTGTAGATAGGTGGGTCATGAACTTTCAGTCAACAATGAGTAGGGAAGCATGGGAATGGATAAAGTGATTTATGGATTAAACATTGTGTCAATTTTTATCTGTGGGCATAGCCAAGTTCAAGTCCCTTCCCTTTAAAAAGATTTACTGAGATATGATCTAAAAATTCCGTTGTATACTTCAATTTGTGCGACTTTACTACAATACTTTTGCTTAACGAATGGTTTTAATTATTATTGTGTTTCAATGGTTACAAACTTGCCATATAACAGTTGTTTTGCCTATGCATTATTTAAACTGTCGTCAATTTAGAAGTTTCACTTGGAATTTGATATTGTATGATGAAAATAGCCAGGGTAAGAAGAAGAGAAATCCACTGTAACATATAATATCATTATATATTTATTCCGCGCTATTATGTTATGGACTTACCAACAACAAACCCTGCTGATATAACAAAAAAACCAGAAACAGTAATCCCAACAATTTTTCCATGTTGAATTGCAATCATTTCCTCAACCATAACAACTCCATCATTTCGACTTCGCTGAATTAATTTGCAATTTTCACGACGGCCGATCCAACTTTCAAGTGCTTGAGCCTT
>WJEZ01003130.1:0-11531 GCA_009869925.1 Thalassaphorura encarpata
AGGTCATAGTTTTAAAAACATATTGGAATTGCGGAGCGCGGTTGGCTCTATTTCTTGAACAAGGAAATGAAAAGGATTAAGATTATGAGCGATACATTTTTAGAAAGCTAAAATCTTACCCTGTCATTGCCTCAGAAAAATGTACTAATTATTATTTTGAATCCGAAAAACCATTTTTGAGATCAAGAATATTAAATTTCAAAAATTTTAATAGTTTTGAGCGCTCACTGTAGCAGTGAACAGAAGTCGATGAATGTGATCGAAGTTTTTACTCACTGCTCCAGCTGAGTTAAATTGTAAGCCAGAATAGCTTCAAGCTGAGCTAAATGTGTGAGTGGAATTTACATGTTACCCAAAGCTTTGAATGCTTGAGATGGAACTTCTTACTCAATAGTACGAACCTTTTCCTTACCTGCTACCTGTCTTTATCTTTTCCACCACCCATAATTTGTCAATTACATAATACAATGTATTGAGTTTCGAATTAGATAAAAGTTTTGGAGTTTATTATCTCGTCGACATTTTGGACATATTTTGAGGTGCGACCAATATAATCGCTTTATCTGCTGCACTTCCTCGACTCTGCATAAATTATAATCGCCTCACTATTTTTAAATTTACTAACGTAATATTATTTTTTATAATCTTTAGAGCAATGGAGCTGCCAGCTAACATTGCTGCTTTGATATAGACATTCAGACCATCTTGTTTTAAGCATAAATCTTTTAAAAATATCAGCTCAAACTTGTTCAAGATTAAATGTAAGCAGGACTGGTCTCTACTTTGTAAAATCTGGATAAGGCGCATAATTGCAGTGGTCATGACACTAATTGATAGACCAAAAGCTTAGTTTCAGCTAAGCTTTCCAACGATGTATAATACTAGGCCGTAGGTTTTGTATATTTATTTTTAATGGAATTATATTTTTCATTAAATTAAATTTATTTATATTTAATTGGATATCGATAGTTTACTGATGAATAATAATAATCGTTTTAGTTGCAAATTAAGTGCCTGCTATTCAATCCTTCTTCTTTTACTTTCCTTTGCACTGAAAAACATAAGTTAACAGTGAATAGTTTGGATGAAATCAAAAACCCACATATTCTTGAAGCTTACAACGCATTTTCCATTCACGCAATTCTTTCGGCAGCAACCATCGTCATTTCTGCATTCTTCCCCTAATTTTCTACACTATTGGTTTGTTTCAAATTGATTAGCAATTACAAGTTCTAGTCTATTAAAATAAATCTTGCAATCTAACCTTGCATTCATCATCTAAGCATTTTCCTGAGCAACAAACAGTGTCTTTTAAACATTTCTCTCCTTGGTGTCTGCATGAGAAATTTATTCTTGATGCCTATATGTTGAATTGTCAATCATAATTAGGTAAAATAGCTAAATATTCATGTTGGAATAATAACAAGAATTTCTCACTCGGTCATTATATTTGCAACGACCATAGTCACAATATTGACTGCAACATTGGTCGTCGGATGTACATGGAAAAAGATCTTTTTTACACTGAAAAATGTTTGTTTGTAAATTATCAATAACGTTTATCAAAAACTACTAGCATACACTTACATTTAACGTCGTAGATTTCTTGCTGCAACATTTTTTACCAGCTATGCATTCTGTGTAGTATGGGATAGTCAGGCAATCGTTCGACTGATAATAAAAATGAAATTTAAGTCAAATTTCAAACAACCAAAAATAACTAATGGTAAAATTTCGTACACATTTGCCAGAAACACATCTCGACTCATCACAACAGGAAGAATGAGAATTACATTTTTCCTCAAGTCTTAGACACTGTTTATAATTAATAGTAAAATTTGATATGCGGCTCATGGGTTTATAATTTGTTCAGAATTATTTCATAGATAACTCACCCCACATTTGCCATTCTTACACTCATTGGTGCAGCATTCATGGTCCATTTTACATTGTACGCCATCATCTTTACACTTTATAATTTGGAATAGTTTAGTTGATACCTGAGATCCAATTCTGATGTTTACGTATATTTGCACCGTACCTCGCAAAAGTTGTTATTACAAATTTTACTGTAGCACTCTTTAGCGTCTTCACAATTTCTTCCATTGGGCTTATGCTATGTACATAGAATATATAAGGGTAAAAAATTATACAACAAAATTATTTTTGTTGTGTCTTCCTCACAGTGCATTTACGGTCCACGCAAGTTTCAAAACAGCATTCATGGTCGGAATAGCAATTTTCATTGATTTCTTTGCACTATTTTTTAAAAAAGTTTTTTGAAAACTGCAGAAAATGTTTGGAAAATTAAGATCGATTGCCCTTACCGTACATTTGTTATTACTACAACTTATACTACAGCAGTACCTGTTCTCATCACAGCTTTGACCTGCATCTTTGCACTAAAATATTGATTAGTGTTTAACATTCAGCCAAGCAAAACTCGTGTAAACGTCGGATTCATGCTTGGCATTGATTGGAGTAATTGCTATTGCTATAACTTACATGACATTTGCCGCCTTTACAATTATCCGAGCAACAATCTCTACTCATCTCGCATTCTTCCCCAGTATCGTTACACTGTATGAGCAAATAAAATAACATTTTAATAGTACGTTCTAATTAATGTTTGCTGAGTTTGTATTTTGTCGTACCCCGCAATATGCAATTACAATATGCAAAGCAGAACGAAAAAATACACAGTTTTGGCTGTAGCATTCTTCAGAATAATCACAAAATTTTTCATGTGGTTTGTACTAATGGAAAAAATAAGTTGTGGTGAAAATTTTACCAATAGAATTAAATACATAATGCCGTTCTTACACTGCATTTATCATTTGAACAAAAATCCGTGCAGCAATCGTACTGACTTTGACAGCTCTCACCAACTTGTTTACACTATTTTATTATTATATTTATAAAAGCAACTTTGCAAGCGAGAATAGCGAATGTGAAATGTGTGCCTTACTTCGCATTTTTCGTTAACACAATTTTTACTACAACAGTCGGAGTTTAATTTGCAGTCATGTTGTCCTTGTTGGCACTAGAAAATTCAAATGTTGAAAATTATGTCAGTTGTGATATCAATATTGAATTGGTTGAAATTTAGACCTACCTGGCAGTTGCCAGTAGTAGAGCTACAATTGTTGCTACAACAGTGGATATTATTCTCACATTGATCGAATCTTTCCTTGCACTAATTAATAGAACTAATTAAAATATAAAGTTTGTAGACTTCTTATACTATATATATTTAATTACTGTGCACTTTCCTTCGTAGCATAGACTGTTGCAACAGTCGTTTACGTTCGTACAATCTCCACCACTTGGTTGGCACTATTGTTAAAAGATAGAGTCAGTTATATTTGACCATTTGAACCTCAATTCTACACTGGTGCTTTTTTTTTACCTTGCATTTTCCATCATTGCATATATTGTTACAGCACTCAGCGTTTCCACTACAATCCATTCCAACTTGTTTGCACTAAAAGTAAACACAAAATTTAGCTGAGTTGATTTTATTTTTAATTTGTGTTTTGCCTAACTCCACATTCTCCATTTGGATCACATATGTTGGTACAACATTGTTGGTTATTAACACAGGAATTTCCAACATATGTACACTGTTTAAAACAAAAATTTAATCTTGTTTCAACCTAATTCGCAGTAGTATTCTTAGTTATTTTTAAAACTTGCGTTATACTTTGCACTGGTTTTGAACACAAGTTTCTGAGCAACATTCAAATGGTTCTAAGAGACTACCACTACATGCTTCGCCATTTGCTCTACACTGTTAAATGTACTCAATTAATTAATATATAAAGCGTAGAAATTTTCGAAAGTATATAACTGTATTTGCACTTACCCCACAGGCACCATTCAAGCATAATTTGCTGCAACACATGTCATTACTTGTACATGCTGCACCTGCCCTTTCGCACTATACTTAATACATTATTACTTTACTTGTAAAAATGTTAAAGATAAATAACACATTGAGGAAATTAGAACTTGCTTTTTCATAGCATAATGAAGACTTCTTATCGCATGCATATTGTATTTTGTTAGAGGCACAACACTCATCATCAATATTACAGGGGTAACCTTTCCATGAACACTGTTCCGACATTCATTTGTCTTAACATTATAAACGATATATGTTATATAAACGTTAGTTTTTCTTACGTTACAATTAGGATCACTAAGGTCATCGCACAGTTCAGGGATGCAGCAGTCATCATCAATTTTACAACCCCATATATCACTTCTGCCACACTATATTATAAACTCAAATCTTACATCCCTTGGGTACTTGGCACCCTGAAAATATGTTAAAATTATTAACCTACCCCAGTGCAGATTCCACTGGCACAAAGTTGGAGGCCGCAGCATTCATCATCGTAACTGCACAGTTCACCTTTGGCTCTACACTGTATTTTTTAAAAAGAGATAAGTTAATCAGTTGTCAATTAATAATCAAAGAAGTAGCTAAATGAATGACATACTGGAGAACATTTTTTATCACTTCCGTCTTCGATGCATGTATAGTCGTCGCAACAGTCTCCTCTTCTCGTACAAGTTTCGCCTGGTCTTCGACACTTTATGAATAATAAGAATAACGTGTTTGTCACAAGAGAATAGATAAATCAATATATTGAAAATAACCTCACAATAACTTTACCACCTTCGCACACGTTCCCATAAGGGCACAGATACTCCGCTGATAAACACGTGTCTCCAAGTGTCTTACACTAGCAAAATGATTGGTTAATGTTGTTCCGGAGTTAAGAATGTATGGCCCTAGTTACCTGCATTGCTATGGGCCGTCCATATATTTTGTATGCTATGAATTCTCAGTTTACCATTGGTAAATAATAATTAGTCGTTCTGTAGTGGTTATGTGAGAAATTCAAGATCTACATAATATACGAACAGCCTCTAGTTGTGCACATAACCTTACAATCTCTGGAGACAAATTACTACCGATTCGGCAATAAAATCATTGCAAGAATCTTAAAGTAGAACTTACTCCGGTGCAAACTCTATCAGTTCTACTATTTTCCAGTGATGATGGCAAACAATGGTCAGAACGACGCAAACAACAATCCCTCGCAGATGAGCACACATTACCACGCTGGGTACACTATAAGGAAACAAAATATCATTAAAAATTATAAGGACAAGATTATTAGTTCTACTCACTTCTTCACTTGAAGTAACATGTCTGCCTGAAATTGAATTTTTGAACTCTTATTTCTGAAATTTGTTTCAAGGAAACTTGATATCCTACTTACCATATCTGCTTAGGGGCGTATTGCTTGAAACAATTTGATTTAATTTTCCCTTCTGACAATTTACTGATCTAAAATTGGCAACTGAAAAAATTTAGAAAATTAACAATTTAAAGTACAAGAGTATCATAAACATTAGATTAATTGAGCTAATTACCTATCATTATAATTACAATCAACACAATCCATTCCATTTTTGAACTTGATACAGCGAGAGTGAGGCTGCTAAGTAGTTAAAAACTAGAATTAACGTAAAAATGTGCATTAATCTACCTTGTGTGTGAATGACCGCTTGCCGTAAACAATTCATGGTAATGTTTTTGATACTTTTTTAAGCTTTGACAGAAGCAAAGCAACCGGTAGCGCCTTTTTTCGTTTTTAAACAACAATCAACAAGTTGAAAACAAAAAATCCAATGTATAAGGTGACCATTATGTATTATCTCCCCATCCAGGGCCTAAACCAAACAACGCACAACCTTTTGTGATACATCGTTGGAAAGCTTAGCTAAAACTGGATCTTTGATAAAAATTACATAAAATTCTGATAGCGCAAACACGCGCGGCGCGTAAATGAAGAAAAAAAGTCACAAAATTTCAATTTTTCCCATAACTTGTCGTGCTTGTCTGCCCTTAACGCGCAAAGCAAGGAATTCAATTGAATTTGAATTCCTTGCTTTGCGCGTGAGGGAATGCTACAAGGAATGGGGAAAATTGAAATTTTGTGACTTTTTTCTTCATTTGCGCACCGCGCGTGATTGCTGTGTCCGAATTTCTTGAAATTTTTACCGGAGATCCAGCTTTTCAACGATGTATCATACAAGGCTGTGCGTTTTTTGGTTTAGCCCCTAGATAGGGAGACAATACATAATGGCCACCGGCTATATCTCATAATGAGGAATTTCTTGCATAAATTTTGTGAATGCTTAAAACTTCACAAATATTAAATCTATTCTAAAATTAATTTACAGTTTTTCAAATGCTAAGTACCTCTAAAAGATACTTCCGGGTTATCCTGTCTTCATATCTCAAACTGGCTATTGAGAGGTCTAAGCACCAGAGTTCTAGATATAAAGTAAGAAAAACCTTTGTAATGCATAGCTGCCAGCCAATGCTGTGAAGACAAACAAGTATAGTTTAAAAACATGTTTTTTGACATGTAACTGAGAAGCGTGTGTTTTGATAAGTATAGGTTGAAAAACATATTTTTGACAAACATAGGTGAAGAACATGTTTTTTGACCATTGACCAGTAAGTCTCAGAAAACATTTTTGAAATCTGTTTATTGAGCTTAAGAATTTTAATGCTATAATCATTCATTCGCTCTCGCACCTCAAAGTTATCACTAGATCAAACACAGCTTTATAGCTGTACTACCTATCAATCAACAGCCAATCAACACAATACAAGCATACAATCAACTATTGTCTTTATGTGCTGATTTAACACAATGCATAAAAGACAAATACACGGCAAATTACATCTTAATAAATTCACTTTTGTACTATTCTTCTCAACAATAGAAAAACTTAAAAGGTAAATTGCGTCGAATTAAATTATTTACGTCTTGTATTTATTTTATTTTAGTGAAGAGTCTAGTGAAGTAGATTAAGTTGAAATTGAGGCCAAACTTGGTATAATCAGCAAGAGTCACACTATTGTAAAAACCTTGAAACTGAGTTGCCAAGTTCGTTAAGTCCGACGGAACACTAATGTTGTCAAAACTTTAAAACTTTGAACCGAAGGCGAAAGGGTCAAGACGGAATATATAAAATATTGGTAATAACGTCAACAGATTGAATCGGATTGAAAAATCGGATTAAGAATTTGAAACACAAAATATAAAATTGATAGTTAAAAACAAAAGGATATCCTAATTGGGCAAGCGAGCGGAGAAAGCGATAGCTTTCGAAGCGAAGTGAGACCTATTTAGTTGACGGGAATTGCTTTTGTTTCCGTCCGTCCGTCCTTCCTTCCGTCCACCCTCGGTTGTTATGGAAGCGAGCGAGTAATGTGCCATTATAGTTGACGGGAATTGATTTTGTTTCCGTCCGTCCTTCCTTCCTTCCGTCCGGAAGTTTGTTTGATTTGGTTGCTCGGGGTACGAAAACCGGACGGAAGCTATTTGCTCAATATTGGTAGTATTTTTGTATGATTTGCTTATGCGATTCAAATCGTTTCACAAAACTTGAGTGTATCATAAAATTTGTTGCGTTGTAATTCAATCGTACTGGATTGCGTCTGACGTCCATCACATCAAAGGAATCTACATCTTCCTCAGTGAAGTTTTTAAACAAGTAACCGCATAAATAGACTCATTTTAATTTTTGTTCTGAACTACTCCTCCCCCATGTTGACTGAACTGTTGGCCATTACCCTGATCTATCGCCCATTTTAATCTTTCTTAACAAACCCTTTTAAATATACAAGTGCAGTGTTTCATTAAAATTTGACAAACTCAACATTGAGCAAGTCAAGCGTACAAATAATCAAACACAAATTAATACTCTTAAACAAACTATGCTGTACACTTACTCTTTGTAAATTTTCGTTGAAAGGACCTCTGGTCATATCAATAAATTCTCTCATTCAATTATCATAGCCGGAACTTCGAAACGTTGTAGTTTTGACTTAAAATTAGGAGAAAATATGCACTGTCAACCAACGACCAATTACTCTACACAAATTAAATTTTAAAGTTAATTTTAAAATTTATTTTTAAAGGTAATTCTTGTAAAAGGATTCTCATTGACCTGATGAAAAGACAAGTTTATCTGCTGTCTTGTTAAATGAACAGCAACAGCAAAGAAATAGCCCAGGAAATACTTCGGCTAATTAAATCATGAGTCGAACCAGACAAAAATTCCTCTGCAACTAATGCTGTAAGCAACGAAGTCCGGAAAACCATTAACTAAGGAGTCTTAATTGAATGACCACGGCCAAAAATAAATTACGCTCAATTAAGATATGGGTAAATTAGTCCCAATTTCTTCCTTTTAATTAGGACTCGAATTTGGAAACGATTGATGAAAAATTAAATGCCATCTTTTTTCTCATGCCCGTTTACTCATGTCCAATACTCTACCCAGGGGAAAAATTAACTTGAAAAAAGAAAATGTATTGAAAAGGCTCTAGAGTCATTTCAGGTGGTTTCATCATCGGGTCAGCGAGGATTTACATTGCATTTTCAAGGAATTCGTTACTTGAAAGGTCATTCCTGTGTAATTTCTTAGCATTACTTTAGAAATTTATCTTCGTTTTCAATTAGTCCAGTTAGCAGCCATGTTGTCAACCAGGAAGTCGTTTGCAAAGGCTTCAACGACCAATCTTCTACTAGTTGCAATTAAATTTCGTTCTTTTAATTACGACTCTTATTTGGAATTACGACCAATTGAAGCCAAGTTCTTGTCCCTTTCGCAATGGAGGTTTACGCAACGTTGGATGAAATAAATTCATTGTTAGGACAAATAAGTTCAACAGCAGTTAAATCAGTTTGCTACCCAGGACTAATACTAAATCTATTAAGTGCACTTGTTCTCACTAGACCTTCAATGAGAAATAGTCACATAAACATTATTTTGGGCTTACTTTTGCCGATGGGTTCTATTTGGGTTGTGACATTGGTCGTCTGTCAGAATTTTGGCAGGGGAGTTGGATCCGTACGGGATCAAAAGGCAATTTTTCTACTGGTTTGGTAAGAATATGACATACAAGTGTAGCACAATATTCCCTAACATATGTTCCAAATTTCAGCACAAACATCATCAATCTACTTCATCCTTGCAATTTCCAGTGAGAGGCTGATTGTTATTTATTGGCCATTTCGTGTTCGAACTCTATTCATTGTGTCAACAAACATCAAAGTGAATCCTTTTAGCTGTCTTTTCAATTGGAGTAGTAATGGGTGGATCTGAGTATGTGATTTTGAAGTTTTATTGGGATTTTTATGAAAAATACTGGCTTCTGATTTCTCCATTCATCCGCATTCTTATCCCATTCATCTGCCTCATCATTCTGAATACGTGAAGGTGAAGTTTAATTTATTACATTGCGAAAATCTAAATCTACATCTTCTCATTTGGTTACAAAAAGCGACGCAAGATCGAGCCACGATGAGAAATCAAGATGAAACTGAGGAAAATTCAATCACGAAAATGCTCAATTGTGTCGTGGTTGTGTCTGGGATTTGTTATTCTTTTGGGGTTTTGAGTCAGTTATTTTTTTACTTGTACTATAACAGTCCGAACGACTCTGAATTTGAATAATATCTTCTGCTTAATTGGATTTTCGTCCAATTGGGCGAAATCACCACCTGTATCAACTCCAGTGTCAAATTCATCATTTACATTGCAATGGGGAAAAATTTAGAGAGGAATTTACGCGAATTGTCTCTAGATTATTTAGATGGTCTTGGCATAATAACAATCAGAAGTCGTAGGGTTAGATGTAGTCAGGACTATATAAGATTAATTCATATCAAAATGCATTAGATCTTTCGTTCGCAAACGTTCGCATTTGTTGACATAAAAATAACATACAAAAATTATTTTCCCACCATTGCTAGCATGAGATGTGTAGATTGGAGTAATCGGAATTTAATAGTAATGTTGCCGAGAACTAGGAAGCTATCCTAAAACTTATAGTTCGGCCTCAGATGTTTTTGGAAGTTAAGTTTTGTATAATTTAAGTATGGTAGGGAAGAATTATATTGACTTTGTGTTGTTTCCATGTTGAAGATTGCATGTATCTTAATATTTGTATTGGTACTTTATGGTGAGCATAAGTAAATGAAAGTAGATAAGAAGAATCAGTCTGTTATTGATCACGCTCGAGTAAGGAAGTCTGCTCCGACAAGTTACCAAATTTATTTCAAAATTAAACTGGCGTTGACTTGCGCAGTTATGAAGAAATTTAAAAAAATGAATTAACTCATTGAAATCACACTAGACTAGATAGATATTGTAGACTTGGATATTAACAAGGGTCTGATCCTTTCAATGTGAATCTACGAACTGTCTCACCCACCGTATGTATTTTTCATTCACAAGTTGAATTATCCACTGAAGAATTCAGGACAGAAACAGAAGGAATGCTGAGACCAACGATATGGGCAGCAGATGTATAGTTAGTACAATTTGAACAAATTATTTTAAATTTTCCGTCATTAGTCTCAAGTTCTATTAAAGTGTAGAAAAATGATCCATTTTGTGAATGATTTTCAAGTGTAGTGAAATCCTTAACGACCAGGATCAAATTAAATGAACAATTTAAGTTTGGAATTTTGATCCTTTCGTTTATTAAAAATATATTGTTCCAATCATCATATCCTTTAGTTTTAACTACTTTCATCTCAACAAAATGGCAATATTTGAACTTTTCTATGATATCCAATTTGGAGATTGTGTTTGGACAAAAGTGTTCTTCAGGTTGAATGGGAGGTAAAGCAAGATTAAGTAATATAATACTTAAAAATATAATGAAATTAAAGTAGTAACAACATGATTTGTCTTAGCAATTTGGCAGACGAAGACAATTGAGGAGATGAGGGCTCTGTTATAATTACGCAAGAATTATTCGGAGGAAGTTGTTTTGACTGAGTTGACTTGATTTTAAAACTCATTGAATTCTATCACAACATATTGTATGTTTCTGTTGTAATTTTGCATTTGCCATTCTTAACAACCGACTATGAGCATCACCCAATACAATCAAAATTGTCCTTGAACCTAATAGTTAAGGCTAGGCTTCTTACTTTTATAATTAGCAATTGAAATGACCCATGAAGATAACTTTATCAAAACTCCCAAACCAGTAGTAATATCACAATATCCGACATTCCGTAAGCAGTATTCTTTGTTTGCTACTGTTTAATTTTGGTCCGAATTCCAAACCATATACTTTATAAAATAAAATTCGTTTTCTTCATGATGGAAGTTCGGTTACGTGTATTAAATTTTTAAGGTCGAATTATTAGCAATATTTTATGTGTTTAGCGATTGAAGCTACAAGTTTTATTTGTGAATAATACGTAGATTAAGTAGAACAAAACTCTACTTGCTAATTTGGAAATACATGTTTGGGGGTCAAAGTTGTTAGGAAACATTTCATTTGTTAGTCACAGACTTCATGTTGTTTATTGATAGAAAAATAATTTGTTAAACAAGGCAAAAATCCTGTTATAGCTAATTTTTTGAAATACACGATTTATTTTATATATAAGTTTTCCACTCGATGTATCCTA
>WJEZ01003131.1:0-11530 GCA_009869925.1 Thalassaphorura encarpata
CCCTTTTCTTGAGAAATGTCTCAGGTTGAATTCACCACGACGTGACTTGGAATGAGCTCAAGTAATTGAATCACGAGAAACATCCAACACTTCATTTACAACAATAAAAACTCTAATTTATTTTCATCACGACATTAATGATACAAAAATTTGAAATAATTCCACTCTAGAAAAATGGTTCAAATAAATAAATGCAAGTTGATCACGTACGTCAGTTGGCCAACTAAGATTTAACCCTTCTTTTCGTTTGGATTGTATTATTTTTTTATACTCTGCTGCCTGCCCTGTGGTATTATCAGGATAAGAGATTTGATTGTCCTTATGGACACCCAGTGAGTCAGGAGGTAAAATATTGTATTTATTGTGGATTGAATACAATGCTCAGTTTCAAGGGCTTTTTTTTATTTCTGGACAAGTGCAAGTCTTTGTTTTGTCTTAGGGGGAGAGTTTCATGTCAAATCTTGGATTTGTTTCTTCCAGGCTCAGGCCTAGGGTCGGGGTAGAGTTAAGAAGGGTGTGACGATTTCTTTTTCACGGTGGCACTTTGGATCATGACCCTTGGATCCCTTTCCACCTCTCACCTTTCATTCACACCAGTCACTGTGTCACTAACTTCTGTGCGTTTCGAATTAGCTTAATAAATTACGATGCGAAGGGCTTAGCCACTTGTGCACTGCACTAATCCTGTCCTTCCTACTAATTTTCTAAAACTAAAAATCAGAATTTCATGGTTTGCATTTGGCCTAGGCCTAATGAAAGATTTATTTTATTATGTTCTTTTTTACTCTCCAAGTGGTGATTCCTACTTAAAATCAACCATCCTTATCCTGCATGCTCAAGGATTGAATTACACATTTCAATATCTTGAAAAAGTTGTCAAGTGCAAGTGGTAGACTTGAATCCTCTCAACATTTTTATTTTAACCAAGATGCAGGATGCACTTTCTATAGTAATCCTTTGAATATTATTTTCATCACGTCCCTTTTCCTTCGCAAAAGTATCTTGTGTCTGGACATTTAGTTGTTGGACTATGCCCTTACCAAGTGCATGGGAAAAAATAAAATAAATGTTTAAGATTATTAACACATTGGCCCAGGCCCAGGCCCAGGCCAAAGCAGTCAAAACAGAAGCGTAAGCGTGAAAATTGAGTCTGGAGACGAAGACACATGAAATGTAAGGGTTAGCTTAGCTGGCTAAAACTTAAACAGGACCAACTTGAGAATTGATTCTGTTTGAGTTTAAGGTTTTTGGCTGGTTGGCTGCCCTAGTCGAAGTTCTACTTATCACTTGCATTAATATTTGACAAAACTTTCCCCCTTTTCTTCCCAGAAAACCCAAGACTTTAGCCCTAGCTGTGAGGATGGGAACAAGGGTCGGGTTCGGGTCACGCAATTGATTAGGTGTGCCCAAACCCTCGTAAATTAATTATCCAGCCTTATCAAAATAGGTCATCAAAATGTCACTGCATATTTAATTACTCCGCTTTGTACTCTACTCTGGTATTCAAGAATTTATGAACCCAAGGAGCAAAAAAGCCAAAAGCGGAGAAGTGCGTATGAATGAATTTTACATACCAGATGCTAAAAAGGTTAATTTCCTTAAAACCTAAGAATTTTATTTTTGTCTCTTGACTTCAAGAATGAGGAATTACAAGATCTTCGTCTTTTGAATTTTGTCCTAGCCCCAAATTGAGTTTTATGACAAGCTAGCTACGCAATTGCATTGCAATGCGTAAACTCTGACTCTGACTCCATAAAGTTTGAATATTTCTACTTGTACAACCAAGACACGCCTCTGTGTTAAATTTAACTATTTTCCAGCTCAGCCATCGGTTGAACACAGTACTCTGGCACTTGGTTGAAGTGACATGAGGATGAGAATTCCCTTAATGGGTGAGAGCGACATGATCAATTTTTAATTAATCAGTCCCATCTACTCCCAATGGCAATGACAATCGTAAGGACACAAGAACAGGTAGATAGGGTAAATGCCATTGAATTGAAGCCTAGACGCTGGAAAAGCGACTACTGGAGTTGAGTTGAGTTTGTTCAAGTCGGTCGGACGGACTTTTGTACTTTGATGTGAGAAAGGAAAGAGTAATTGATTATTCATCACTTTCTAATGGACATTGGTTTGGTTGGTTCCCTCGTCTCACCTCAACTCACGTCCATGCTTATTCCGGATCTTTCTACCCAAAAAGGGAATTATGGCTTGGCGTGGTCTTGAACGTGTGATGCCGACAACATGATTTATTCTTGACATGACACAATTCAAATACATGCACAAAATACCGGTTCTATTCAAACATTTTTAAATTGTAATTTTTCTGATTTTCATTTACTCTACAGGAACTGTATACAGATATGGACTGGACATTTTTGTAAATACTGTAAACCAAAATAAAAATCTGGACCTCGCTCCAGCATATGGGCCCATGGATCGTATGGCGTGCGTGCCAAAAAGGTTACCACTCGACCAATTCCAGAAGGCACATCATGTCACCATGCATTTGAACCAACTTTAAAATAAACTTTATGAACAGACAACCCTAGCCTAGCCTAGCCTTAGCCGCACTTTGGAAACTCTGCATGAAAGTTATACCTGAATAATTATCACCATCACTTGAGGTCAAATCAGAATCAGAAATTATAAAGTCGGGCCGAATTGAAGATATAATATATATTGAAGCAGCAGCTGCACGATTTTGGAGAAATTTACAAGGTAAGAACAATTTTATCAATTTTTACGCGTCGAAATGAAATTGCTTCGGTCAGATTTGAGAATTTTGAAGAAATCCAGTTAAGAGTTAATTCCAAGGCATAGCTACTGTATTTGAATTTGAATTATTAATGAGTCCGTCTGATTCAAATCCTGTGGAGGAAGCTACAGCTGGCGTGGTTCCCTTGTTAGCCATGGATGGTTGGTCCCTTGCCCTGCCTTAGAGATGATATGACTTGGGCTTGACGCATGGATGAATTAAATTCATGAACTCTCACCGAGTGAAATCAGGCTAATGAAGATTCACCCACCCTTTGCCTTGCCTTGCCTTTGCTTTCTCTACCTCCTACCACGAGTCCTGTCTGTGTGAAAATGTTTCTTTTTGCAAGTTTTCACCTCCTTTGTCTCTCTTCTTCTTTTTGGATGAGATGAGAAGAAGAAAAGGCTAGAGCGATTATTCTATCGCCCAACTCTACTCTTAGTTCACCAATTTCATTCCCAAGATCCGTTTTTCTCAACTACTCTGCAAATGTTTAAACTTCCACCTCGGCTTTGCTTTTACTTCCTTTGTGCTGAAACTTAACTACGATGCTTGCTGCTAGCCTACCCTTATTTGTTCTACAAAAGATAAAAGAAATCGAGAACCAACTCTTGTTCACACTCTTCATTAAAAATCACTAGAATGGCTTGAAATCATGAATTTTAGCTATAGCTGATTAAAAATTCACTAGATAGACCGGCCAAGTCATACTAATGACATGAACCCAAATGTCAAATCATGTCCTAGGGTAATCCACTCTAATCTGGCTTCTGCGTGTGCATGTGACAAACAATTTCCTTCCTAGATTTTAATTGAAGTTCACTGGTATAATTACTTGGGAATTAGTCGAAATTGAGCCCAGAAGTACAGTTCGTTCGAAAGTGAGGGATTTCGTGGATCCAATTCATGTACATGAGGACGGAAGGAAATTCGGGTCTTGGGTTGGTTCGGTATCGGTTCATGCCGCTCTTGCTGTTGAAGAAGGCAGGAAAAAGGAATCATTTCCCTTCCCTCGTCAGTGTCAGCTCTCAGTTGAGTTTTGGAAGTTGGTCAGGGTAGACGCACGTTGAAGGCTTCAACCTCCGGCGTTATCCCCCTCCACGGCACTGGAGGTCTTTACACAAAAAAATCAGAATTAGAATACACATAGGAAATCATTTCATTTTTCAGCTACTTTTCAAAAATATTCAAGACAAACTAGACTTTTCGAAACTAAAATTTGTGAAAATTCAGCTAGACCGTTTAGAAAAAATGTGGACGCACGTGTTGCTCGTTTCTAGAGGCTAACAATGTTGAGTAGCCAAAAACAGTTATTTAAAGAAAAAACAGACGCGAAATGTTGAAACTTTATCCCGTTTTTGTGAACAAATTTGAATATTTGGTGGATGGATTTAGAATTTGATTAATTGGTCCTAGGAAATTTAGGATTGGATTGGGAAGAATGAGAATTGAGTTGCTCAGGTGAAAATTGAACATTAGAAAGTTCCGGATATTCTGAAATTACTTCCTTCCTTCCTGCCTGCCTGCCTACCTACCTGCCTGGCTCTGCGTGTGTCGTTTCTTGGCCTTTCATCTAAACTAACAAAACTTGGATGCAGCACAAGTGAAGAACTTTCTTTGGGATGGACTACTCTTTCACCGGTACGTACGTTACGTTCGTTCCTTCGTTAACTTTTCATTCCCTCCCTCTTACATCGATTTTCTCCGCGGTTAATTACAACCGTGTGAAATGTTAATCCTTGCCAATCGCTAATTAGTCTGCTCAGACTGACTACTTGAAAGAAAAGGGTTCAAAAGGAAGAACTAGCTCTAGAATTTGGTTCCGTCCAGAATAGCAGCAGCAATGGCAATAAAAGACTCGGCTCTCTCGTCGCGTCTAGTCTAGTCTTCAGAAATTACTATTGTTATTTCTGAATCTATTTAAATTAACGAAGAGTCAGGCCAGGCGGGCGTTCTTCCAGAGTATTTTCTGACTTTGTACGATCTGATATTTCCAAGTGCTTTCTTTGCCTTGGCTCGTGTCATCAAACGATTCCGTCTTACTCTAAAACTCAACACCCCATCAACTCGAACGACCTGACTTATAAAACGTCAAGTAATTTTGTAAATTAGGAAGATCTTTGAACCCACGCACTTTTCTTAGTACTGTTATTATTATTATTTTATTGAGGATCAGAGAATAATAATTAAATCCAATGTCAATTTTATGACTAGACTAGAATTTGAGATTTTAAGTGTCGACGCCGCAAGAATTTTCAACTGGTAATTGCATTTGCATTCATTCCATTTGATTCTACCACTGCACTGCACTGCACGGCGTTGTTTTAAATCCTTCGTGTCCTCACTTCATTTTTCGGGTCGGGGTAATCAATTCATTTGTTTAACAAGGCATATCATTCTCAAAAACCACAAGTAGGGATCAGGCTCATAAATCTTTTTGGTTTTATGACCTATAGGAAGATGGGCGATATGCATCGTTGCGGTTCGGCTGCACACAAACAATGTTGACTGACTCGCCCAGGCCCAGGCCGGTTCATATCATGAATCGTTTGTTTTTCTTTTTTTTCCTTCCTGGGCATTTTTAAATGAAATATTTTATTACTCCTCTTCTTGTAGTTATTGTTGTTGTGGACACACGCAGTGTTTATAGGAATTTCGGCTCATATCGTCGTCTGGATTCAAGTCCTTTTTTTATGTGCGTCTCTCTGAATTTTAAAATTGCACACGTGTCTATATCAAAAAATCTTCTAGGCTTAGGAAATTCTATCAATTTGTTTTCCTGGGTGTGAACTTCCTTACCCGGGTAAAAACTCGTGCCATTCATCCGAATTTCCTCGGTGCACGAGTTGATGAACTGTAAACATAAGAAAGACGAAGAAGGTTTGTAGTACACAGTGCAAATGCAGTTCAATTTTGAACTCTTCTTCTGAAGGTCTATGTCATGTCATGGTTCTTTTCTCGGGTTCCTTAATATTTTGTATACATTTGTGGGATGATGGACATTTTATGGTGCAGGTGCTGGTCTGTTGGTGCACTAGTGCAAGTGCAATGCAGAATGCACAAGTGATTCTCCCTTTCCCTAAATATTTATCCTATCTAATCCGTCTCATTTCAGAAAATTGTTTGGTGTTCCCCGGTTTACGGGCCACACTAAACTAAACTAACCAAAAACTTTACTTGGTCCTGGTGTCGGTAGGATCTTCATAAACTTGAACAACCAACCCCATAATAATATCTTTAGAAAACCACAAGAGAGGAAACACACAACTCAACCAGTCAGTTTCACCCTTATTTTCCCCAAGACCTTGTTGTATTTTGTAATTTTCTTCACTCTATATTAGGAAAATGAATTGTCGCGTCTTGTCTTGTCTTGTTTAAGTTTTCTTCATACCAAAACTTGATTAAAGCGCTAAGATCAAAAATTCATTAGTTTTAAATTACAAACTGGTAAAAATGGAAAAACACACAAGAGTTTGACAGTTGGATTTGAAAATGGTTGAATTTGGACAAGGGAAGGGGGTACGTGAAAATGAATGTGAACGGATGACATTATGATGACGAATCGTTCTGTAAATGTCATAATAAACTCCAACCCCAAAATCCAATGTTGGAGAGGGAACTCTGTAATAAATGTTAGGAGACCCAAGACAGGACAGAATCCGTACGCGTATGTACGTATTTGTTCAAATTTGGTGGCATGGCATATGACACCAGTGTATAATAAAAAATGACCTTTTTACCCTTCTTAAAACACAGAGTCTTTCAAGTAATTTCGCAATGCGAAATTTGAGCCCCTGGGAAATTTTTTAACTTATCAGTGGTTGTCTGCCAACATTTCAGTCATAAATTTAAATTGATTTTTCTTCTTTCACAAAATTGGCAAATTTCTTGCTAATTCAGCGATACCGTGTGATTTGCAAAACAAAGACAGGAAACACGTGTTACTATTTTTCTCAAATAAGGCAAGACAATTTACGCGAGGCGCCAGATATTTTTGCTTCAGTCAGAATAACAATAATAATGTTCATAAGATATCAAGATGAAATTATGCAGAACAAGCGGTTATCCAGGAGAATCCTTTACTAATTAATTACTTTTAGCTCTTGTCGTCAAGTTTCACAGTGAATGCAATAAGCATGGTGTGGAATGTGATTCTAGATAATAATGCGTACACAAAATGTCCTCGCATCTTGTTTGGTTCATTAAAATTAAACCAAGCTTATCTTATAGCTGAGCTAAGCAAGAAATTCACAACTCGTCAAGACAAGTCAAATGACTGAGGCAAGGCAAGGCTTGACTTTCTTATGGGTTTAGGTAGGTAAGGTAAATTCCATGAATGAGTAAATTATGACTTGCACTATGTTACAAATTACACCCAAAGGATTTGCTTAGTCTTGGTTTAAATTGGAATCGCAAACGCAAAAGAAATATTCACTGCAAGGCACGTTATGAGGTTAGATTGCGTAGCCAAATTTCTGATGAATTTAGATTTTTTTGCTTTGCTTAATTCAAATTCATTCAGCTGCAAATAAATATCAGAGCTCTGATTTTGACAAATCATCGAGATTCAGTCTAGGTCAATTAGGTACCATCTATTTTTTGATTTTTTCATGTATTCCCTGTGTTGAAATTTTTTTAGTAGGGCCATGGCTGAACTCAAATAGAAATTTCAATATTTTCCCATCAGAAGTGTACTCAAGTGGGGGCAGGCTAGGCGGCTGGATGCTATTGCTAGAACTACTGGTCCGTAAAAATCGATTGCTTATCACATCGCACTTATTTTATTTTAGTCTGGCTTCTGGCAGAAGCCAAGGACTATTTGACAGGATGACATGGCGAAAGGTGTTCACATGCAATTGTGCAAATGTTTCTTTCCATCCATCGTCAGAATAATGTAAACAATTTTTTTACCCGTCGTCCCACTCTTCTTCTCTAGAATATAAAAATACTACCAGGGAATTCTCCAAGTAGTTTTTTCTTCTACTTTTTGGACAGTTGGAGAAATGTTAAGAAATGACCCAACCTTTTCCTACGTTCATAGATCGGTTGGCGGCGTCGACAGAAGTTTCGAATAATATAAAAGTTTTTTAAGGGTGACATATTGACGTTTATCACTTCCGCACAGAAATCCACTAAAATATTTAAGACAAACACGCAGAGCAGAGACGATCCCGGATTGCGGAACTAGTAAAATAAGTAGTAAATTAGAGTAAAGCAAAGTGTTGGCTCAGTTTTAAATAGCCAAGTCGTAAAATGGCCATTTCAATCTTTTATGAGGAAATTTTGTGGTTGAGAAGAAAAAGTGGAGAGTGTTAATTTTGGTACAGGAACAAACTTTTTGGAACCTGGTCCTGATAATCGCAATGTACTCAGTGCTATGCTGTGCTTTCTTTTTATTGTTGATTTAGCCTTTGAACAAGAATTTCCTGATTGGACACGAAGTGATCTTAAAAAAGTCACATTAAAACTTCCATTACTTGGATTAAGTGCGAAAGTAGTGATTTCGTAAATTCGATTACAAGGACATAAAATCCGCCCAGTCCAACAACGGCCTAAGTCTAACCTTCCTGATGAACTTTAGGAATAGGCCGAATTTTACCAGAAGAGAAAATATAAGATGAATCTATGGAATTTTGCAATAATTTAACTAGTCTAGAGTGGAATTTGTGGATTAATAAACCTGCCACCTGTTCCTACAAAATTTGACAAGCTGCGGTTCTGGCGACAGGTGGTGGATTAGATGGTTAATTAAATTAAATTAAAGAGCAGGGCAAAACATTTTACTTCAAAGCACAATCAAGTCGACAGATCATGGCCGCGGGATTTGGTTTGATTCAACAAAGAATTATCCCGCTGTATTTACAGTATACTTGGTTAAAACCCGCCTACGGTTTCAGCTATTTATTTCATATCTCTAATGAGAAATTCTACGCGTATTAGATTGGATTGGATTCTTGTGATTAAATTGATCGACATGACATGGCTTGGCCAGACATGACTCAGCAGATGTTGTTAAATGTTCATAAATCAAATCAACTCAGTACAAAATAATCACGTGATTGGACATCAAAGATGATCTGTTGGATTTTAATTTGATCCTTGGAATTTGAGTTCTGTACTGCTGCAGTACATAATATATGGATGGTCATGCCTGGTTTTACCGACGACATTGTTAAACCTAAACTTAAAATTAATCCTACTTGAAATTTGCATTTTGCAAGTTTAAAATGTACACAGGTTGGCTGTATGAGTAAAAGGAAGGAACATTGACTCCTGTTTACTCACTTGAGTAAACTTGAGCAAAATGAAGGAACGTGAGTCCATTTGTTTCAAAAGGATTTTGTTCCCTACTTTGTCACTCCTCGTTAGTTAGTTTCAAAGTTCCCAGGCAAGGAGGCACTTCGCTTCGCCTTTGAAAACTTATTTCTAGGTAGGCAAACTAAGTAACTAGACTTTACTCTTAATTTCTAAGCTTCCAAGTCTTTTTAGCAGCAGCATCTACAAACCAAGAACTTGGACTAGGGAAAATGGCATCTTTAATGAACTTTTATCTCTTCATGCATGCATCTGTGTGTGGCATGGCCTACGCGACTTTTTCGCTCAGGCTTTTTTATTTGGAAGTAGAAAAATTTACAGGATTGGATATACATACAAACAAAATGCTGCTGTTTGGCTGACAGGAAAATTATTATTTAAAACTTAAGGGTCACAATTATAATTTGTGAAGGAAAAAACAGGAAAGCTACCGCCTCCGTTCTGTGAGGTCTTCTTCATCAAATCACTTTTATTTAATTTAATATCCACAGATAATGTGGGATGCAGGTTAATTAAAATAATAAATAATTTATTAATAAATGAGCTCTCACAGATTTTCGTTATGTATGTACATCATAAAGGATTGCCGGATTTTAAACAATTTCTCATGCATGAGCTAAAGCTAAACTTCTTGAGAACCAGTACAGATTCTCCAAGGCATTGTAAATTGTAATCCCAAAAGCACAGAACATTTTTTATGTAAAGAAAAATGCAGAATAGAGAGGAAGAGCTCATCGGGGGTGGGTATCACCTGTCAAGTAAAAATAACAATTAATTTTCTCTTCTTTTCACTCGTCCTTCCTCCACAAAAAAAAGACGAGATCCTCGTCAACCCTTTTCCTCCCAAGATTTTTCAAGACACGTTGTTTCCTCAACACTAAAGTAAATAGGTAAATAAAGCCCTCACTCATCAACAAGGTTCACTCAGGCAGTCAGTCATTCAGATCAGGATCTGTGGGAGGACGCACTATAATTATCATGTGCAATGTGCAACTGCAACTGTTCCCAAGGATTCCATGGTTTGAATTTAAGATCAAATTATCCTGGGATTTAGGCAAGAAAATTTAAAAACAATTGAAAATTAAATACAATACAAACAGCTCCGATATTCATAAATTAATGTTAACTGCCTTCAAAATAGTCGTTGGTCACTTTGCCAATCGAACCTTAGCCTACACTTATTTTATTTTTAATTTATCTAATACATACGATTTAGTTTCGTAATGCAAAGACCGGGACTTTAACTATAATTATCATGTGCAATGTGCAACTGCAACTGTTCCCAAGGATTCCATGGTTTGGATTTAAGATCAAATTATCCTGGGATTTAGGCAAGAAAATTTAAAAACAATTGAAAATTAAATACAATACAAATAGCTCCGATATTCATAAATTAATGTTAACTGCCTTGAAAATAGTCGTTGGTCACTTTGCCAATCGAACCTTAGCCTACACTTATTTTATTTTTAATTTTTCTAATACTTACGATTTAGTTTTGTAATGCAAAGACCGGGACTTTGACTAACCCAACTCATCCAATTATAAGTTGAGAAATTCTTCCATAGCATGAGCATGTTATAATATCTTGACCTGATCATCTACATAGCTGAAAGAGGTAAGGTAAGGCCAGGGCGTATTGTGCTTATTAGGAAACAATGAGGTGGAGAAAGACAATGGACAGGTTATAATTAATAACCTTTGCTTTGNAAGGCCAGGGCGTATTGTGCTTATTAGAGAATAATGAGGTGGAGAAAGACAATGGACAGGTTATAATTAATAACCTTTGCTTTGGTGGGCTAACGAGCTCCCATTCCTATTCTTATTGTAAGGATAGGTTAAGACTTTAGCCATGTAAGATCCATGCATGTTTTGGAAAGGGTAAATAAATAACATGTACTCTTCTGCATGAAATGAAAGCAATTGCAGCAAATGTTTTGGATCAAAATGTAAAGAGATGTACATTGGTTTTGAAATAAGAAACAAGATATTAGAGTTTCGCTTTCGGGCTCGACCAGTAAAAACGAAAGATAAACTCAGTCACTCTGTTCAACTCTAAGTACGGGAAGAATTCTTGCTTACAAATGGGTCATTTCCGTTTTTCTTCGCATGGTTGGACGCATTGAGGGGAAAACCCCATCCGGGTAAACTCTTTCTACCCGGAATAAAACCATTCGGCCCAGGCAAAACAGTTTGGCCCAGCATAGCAGCAGCAGCAAAGCAATACGCAATATCTTCAAGTTACTTTGCTGCTGCACTTTTGCTTCGCTAATCAAAAATTCGGAGATCTAAGGAAGCCTAGGCTAGGGCTAGGCAGTTGAAGGTAATGATGGCATAAATCAGCAACTATTACTGGTACATCTAACCAAATGAATTTATTTGGACCACTTTCTCCTCCTTCGCTTCTTTTTTCTGCCCAAGATTAACTTTTGCTCCACTGCTTGTTCTACTGCTTGTGCT
>WJEZ01003132.1:0-11530 GCA_009869925.1 Thalassaphorura encarpata
AGTCTTAGTTAGTATGCTGAGAGTAATATATGCAGGAATTTATAAGGATTTATTGAATTTAAAAAATAACACACATTAGACCTTGATCCTTTCAAATTGGACTAGACGAGACAGGACAGGACCAGAAAAATTGTACCAGTTCTGATCAGAGCATTTAAAATCCAAAAAATCCTTCGTATTCCTTTCTGTGCCAATTTTTGAACCCGGGCAAAGCATATGCAAGTACTCAAGGATTTTAAAGCGAACCATTAGGGTTAAATGTCCAACCAGAAGACCCCACAGTAATAAATTTGTTTAGGGGAATCATCATGATTTGAAAATGCAAATGAAAAATCCGGAGCGGAGCGAGTGTTCATCCGTGGAATATGGTTTGAAATCCATTTCATCCGGGTGCGGGTCCTTGGTGGATTGGATTGTGTAAAATGATATTAGGGAGATCATATGGAGTAAATTTGTGTAGATTTGGGATGCGTGGTTTTGAAATTGAGTGTGTGTGTGTTACCACCAGGGTAGGAGATCACTGATTTGGATCTCATATGAATGCATGGCATCGCATGGAGTGCAAATTAAGTTGGATGGGGTTGACAGTGAGGCACTTTTGAGAATGATTTGTGTTCTTTTGGCGGTCGGTAAGGTCTGTAACCCAGCAGGAGTTCGACATCAATTGTACTCACTAGTCACCAACTCCAAAGTTTTCTCCGCTCGCTCGCGCTCTAAAGTGGGAACATTAGTAGAATGGGGTTCCTTTCCTTATATGTATGGAGTAAGACCCTTTATGTTAGTTTAGAATTTATAGTTCAGAGCAAACAAATTAATTCTAAACGGAAACGTTGCAATATTAACTTTTTTAAAGCCTTGTAAATTTAGCTAATATTAATAGAAACGAATCGTGGTCTCGATTTTTATTTAATNAAGACCCTTTATGTTAGTTTAGAATTTATAGTTCAGAGCAAACAAATTAATTCTAAACGGAAACGTTGCAATATTAACTTTTTTAAAGCCTTGTAAATTTAGCTAATATTAATAGAAACGAATCGTGGTCTCGATTTTTATTTAATTCGGAGAAGTAAACCGATCCCCACACACGTTTATGTCCAGAATGGACGTATGATTTTGAAACAGGGCTGGGGAGGGAGGAAAAGGAAGAGTCAGAAAGGAAATGGCTCAAGGGTCAGATGTCTAATTGGAAGAAATTTGTTCTTGCAGATTGTTTATGAGTCCCTAGGCCTACACCGACTAATGAGTTTCCAACTAACTGCTTACCCGGTCCTGCATACATGCATATAGCAGAGTAAAGTAACTGGAGATGTTAAAGGAACGTGACGTTTCAGTCACCCTGTTAATTTTGTCCATAAGTCGAACTTTTAGTTTTAGTTTAGTGAAACCAAACCGAATCCACTTCATAAAGATTTGAGTTGTTTCTGAATGCAAAGCAAAGCGGGTTACGGGACGGCTGACTAGAAAGAATCGAGAAGGAAAAGGTTTTCAAAGAAGAAATTTAGGTGCGATTAATTTCGGAAGAAGTGGGCGTGAGTTTCCAATGGAATTCCAATTAATTGATAGGCGATTTAGCGATAAATGAGAGCCTTTGACGTGCCTCTCTGATTACTCACGGGTAAAGTAGTGCTTGCGTCTCCGCCCACCTCTGATAAAGAATTGGACAGCTAACGCAGTTCATTTGTTTGCGTCTCTGCTTTCGTGCATCGTGCACCAAAACTTCATGGTTTCAGATTAAGATTCCTTCTTAAGATTTTCACAAGGGCTACAGTTTAAGGATAATATGGAAACCTTGTATTTTTACCTAGTGTAGTGATGTGATTCTCAACAATGGTTGGAATCCGAAACTAGTTCAAAAAATTCGATAAAAGTGTTATTTTTAAATGCATTATCAACGATTATCTCTTATTGCCTTTTTATCGCATCTCGTTTTGTTGAGCACAATGAAAGAAAATCATCAAGAGTTAAACTTGACTTACCCTTACGCTTTTTTAACCTCTTGTTCTTCCTCTCCCTCTGTTCTTTCCACAATCAGCTTCAAAATTCTTCTCATCAAGTTGAGATTCATTAACTCTTGACAGTTACTTCTGTATGACTGACATCTTCCATTTCGACGCACTAGTGTGCTGTGCTGTGCATCGGCTAACTTGTCCTGCACTAGAATACTGGGCCTACCCAAAAACTCGGGTCAATCTCAATTGTACAATTTTTGTATAGATTTTTCCAACATAGTAAAAGTCGAAATCAAATGATAATGAACTCAAGAAGAAAGACCATTGAAAATATCATGCATGCAAGCCGCTTAATGTTCCAGAACTCGGAAGTCAGGAAAGAATATTTTTGTACAAAAGCAAGGAGCCAATAGGAATGAAATATTATAATAATGTATTCGTGTACAAACTTTTCCCTCCTCCTCCGCCCAACTTGTTCACTTTGTTTGACCATAAAATCGAACTATTGATTAGAATCAAGTATGAAAAATTGACGCTTCTGTTCTCAGTGTGTAGTTGACGGAATAATAAAACTAGAGTGGTATGCTTATTATGTGCACACACTTCTTTGCTTGCCCAGAAACCATGTTTGCGCTTGGAAGGAACTTCGAGCCTTAGTGCATCCTGCCTGTCTGCCTTGTTTCAAATGCCAACTCATTAAGAAAAGGCGAGCATAAGCAGTTCCTGGCTGCGATTGCCGTACGATTATACAATGAAATGAAATGAAATGCGAAAGTCCAAGTCAGAATGGAGTTTGTGTGTAAATAAAAGAAAAATCGAAGGCAAAGGCTTGATCTTGGTCCCGGGTAGGGAGTTAATAATTCGGACAGGAATGGCTCGATTCAGCACAAGCATAGTGAAGAAAATTTATGACAATGGCATGGCTAATAAGAAATCTTAGCATTTATTGAGCAAAATAATAAAAGTTGCAATTTTTTCCTATTTGAATAGGAGCATCCTGGTCTCCGAGGAACGCCCCTTGCCATGTTGGCAGCTCAATGTAACAAATTAAGTTCAAAGAGTCCACCACCTCTGGCTGATGCAGCTGTAGGAAAAGGATTTCATCCATGGAAAAAATCTCCAGCCATGGGTATGGGTTCACAAGTTCATGGAAATACGAATGCTTGTATACCAACGAGTGGAACGACACCAACAGGGATTTCTCTTACCAACTCCTTACCCCATGGGGGAGTTTCACTCCTTAGTGCCGCTCAAAGAAGTCTAGCCTCAACTGCTCCTGGGGCAACAATAAGTACTACCAGTCACAGTCATAATTCCTACAGTCGGGCTCCAGTCACGACCTCTTGTGCCGGGACTCCGGGCTATGGCGCAGCTGATCTCTATTTTCACGGGTAAGCCATCTTGATTTTTTTGTGAAACTGTCCTGTCCTATATCCCTTACAAAACAAAGTGGATCTGATTAATTGCTACAATTATTTTTCCAGTTATGCGTAATTCCTATAATTAAATACCTGCATGTAGTTATTTACCCCGCCTTTTTATGGGCTTGTAATAATTATCCCATTTCCGCATTAGGTCAAACAATTCCGTCTCTTGCGGGGATCAAAGCCCACCTGGTTTTATTGGGAAAATGGACGGTAGTGTTGGTGTTTATTCTCGGGTAGCCTATGATTCCTGGCCGTTCAACGCCATGACGGGTGCACATACAGGGATTAAGCAAGATGTAAGTTTTAGCCCAAGAAAAGTACCCCTAACATCTTAAAATATCTTAATGGTGACCATTTTTTTAAAAAAAAATTGAAGATGTCTGGGATGAATGGGTCATCTTGGTGGGATGCAGTTCACGGTGTAGCAGCCGGAACAGGATGGTTGGACATGGGAGCAGGAGGTGGAATTTCACCGTCTGTGACAGCCGGAATACATCATGCTCATCATCCTCATCACCAAATGTCCAACTACAATGACTACTCCTCCCTCACCCATAGTTTGGCCGCCTCCAATCCTCACATTTTGACCTCGGGTCAGCATCTTCTTCAGGTATGCCCAACCATTTATCATCTTCACGTCATCCTTTCCCATCATTATGATTACCCACTGATTCTGACTACTGTCTTGTATACCCTTTCAATAATTCAATTCATTTGTTCAATTTCAATTACAATTTAACTGAATACAAATCCCCAAAAGCGTTAATACAAAATTTCATTTTGTTCTTGTATTTTGTGACATTCAGGACACGTACAAGTCAATGTTGCCAACTCAGGGCATGGGCTCTAGTGTTACGTCGCCCTTTAGTTTGGGTCAAGCATCTTTGCCACAGGTGAGCAAAAGTTCAATCTCTTATGCCTTGCCTGCTTGCATGTAATGTAAAGTAATTCCCTTTGTCTTAAAAACTTTTTCTCTTTTCACACGCTTGGATGAAACATCATGTGTCCCAGCAAGCAACCATCTTCTTTGCTCTTCCGTAACATAGTTTGTAGTGTGTAGAGCTAGAGCTAGCTGCGCAGCTTGATGCAGCTCCTCAGAATTCGTGACTTAAGGAAATAATAAGATTATTAGGTTTTGGAACGATTACATTCAAGGTACTACACAGATATTCAAGTCAAGAAACGAAGAGAGTCGCTTGGCATGATTTGGACCAGCGTAGCAGCATGAGCATGGCGTTGTATGACTTTTTTCTAAAAACTTCAAAAGCCTTGAGTGTGTGATGAAAATTAAATTAACGCATCATTTTACAAATTTCTGAAATGTGGTCCATTAATCTTAATAAATTCATTTGCTGTGACCAACAAGTGAATGTCAATGATGGATGAGTTTAAATTTTTTTCAAGCAAGCAAGGTTAAAGTTCATGCCTTTTGTGTAAATTGATGAGCAATTGCGGAATACAAGCAATTTTTGGAATGTGCATGATTCGAAATTTTATATTTCTTCAATTCTTTTCTGCATTGCGCTGAAGAAATTAATTAACTTGGAATTTTGACATGATTTTGATTTGTGCTCACGTTTAGGTGCCTTCACCTCGTTCTCAGAGACGCTACACAGGGCGAGCTACGTGTGATTGTCCAAATTGTCAGGAAGCAGAGAGACTGGGTTAGTTTCTTATACTTATTAGAAAAAAATAATAATAATGATTATTAAAACATGTTAGATTCTTATACTTATGTAATCAATCTACTATTTATTACAACGCTGATGACATTTACAAATGACAACAAAGAACTTAGGAAAGGAATTGCATTGAAAGTTTAAACTTTTCGAACCTCGAAACGAACACCTTAATAATACTCACTGTATGCTTGAATGTGGTTCCAGTTGAGGATAATATTATCAGTTTTGGCCAGTTTTTCCAAGGAGATGAAATCATGGCCACTTTTTTTAGCCAATTAGCCAAGTACGTCGAAGTGTTCACGAGATCCTCACAAAGGGCTAAACGGTCATCTCTTTGAAAGAGTAAAGTATGGGTTGTGACTTTGGCCCCAGTACTCAGTTTGTAGTTTGTACTGATTGAGTGGACAGTCCTCATTTTTTGAACCTTTACGACATTTTTTGATTTTGTGCTATCCCTTATCCCTGTATAAAAAATATTTTTGTCGAAGCAGCCGTAAAGTATTCCAACTCCTGACCCAGGAGTCTCTGTTTGAGATTGGGATTTCGGAACAACTCCAAAGAAGGTCGGACACTGATCTTGACTTGACTCACTTTTTCGGCATGTTAGGGTGATAGCGAAATTATCTTTCATGAAGCTTTCCATTTGTCTCTCGCATTTATATGCGAATTTGGTTTTTCTATTGAGAAGCCTCGTTACTTCAACTCCTTCTTGGATTTCCAGAACTTTTTGGAAAAATCGAGCGGTCTAAAGATAACATTGAAATTAGTCCAAGCTTTACAGCACGTTACATTTTGTAAAACTGAGAGTCCACCTTACCTGGATCTTTGCAATACACTGGTCAGCTTCTTTCTCAGTCTCATTACCTCTATTTTTGCTAACGCTGTTGGAGTGGGTTAAGCATAAACTTTTGGCGCAGTCGCCCCAAATCATTCATTAAATCAGGGGTGTCAACAATGAAGAATTCATAACCTTGTCGGTTGTCGCATACTGGTTTTATGTACTGAAAGAAAACAAAGGAAAAAATGCACCGGGTTCTGTATGTTTAAGAATTCTTATGTAGAAAACCGTAAGAAGGATTTCGAATTCAAAACTTTACCTGTGACTCACTTTCGACAACCTCAATTTCTTGACTGCTTTCTTGGGATTCCTGTTTTACTTTTATTTTGGTAATTTTCAAATGTTCCAAGTCCGAATCCGTGGAAAACACTCATTTCCGTCCCTTTGTCGTTACAGTCACACTTGATATTTTACTTGCACTACTGAATTAAAACATGGGTTTCGAATATGCGAAATTCTTTGATTGATTTTCCACAAGAACTTCCTTAGTCTGTTTGTTTGAGTTGAGTCGAGAGCAGAGCAATGTACAGAGAGAGCTTAGAGGGTTGATTTGATTTGATTTTTATTTGAGTGATTTTATCTTATTTTATTTTATTTATTTCAGGTCCTGCAGGTGCTCACCTGAGAAAGAAAAACATTCATTCTTGTCACATCCCTGGTTGTGGAAAGGTCAGTTGAATTAAATTTCTCATTTTCTTTCAAAAGCTCAAGACTGAAGACTCGCAATTAAATTAACCTGCCATTGCTCATGACTTGTTAGTTAACCAACAACCACCCATTGAGTCAATCCCCTCTTCGCATTCGTATTCATTAAAGTTCCACTGCGCTGCTGCTGTTTGTCTATCATCTTCGCCGATCATCATCATCTCCTTGAGCTAACTAACTACTAACTAACTAATGAACGAATACAACCCTTTACATTGCATTGTAAAAGAGATGGGAAGAGTGTTAAGAAAAGCAATTAAGAGTCGTGGTGGTGGAACCATTATCTGTCTTGAAGAACTTTATCCATCCGTCCGTCCGGCGACAAACTGGTTTTCAATTTTCTTCTGCCAAAGTAGCAATTCCGTTTAGCTTTTTTTTGCTATTTACACAACATTTACTTTTTAGTATTTTACTTACACAGGACGGATGTGTTTAATACTTGCACAAGAATGGGAAAACAAAGGGGAACAGTAATATCATTAAATCAGGATTTGCTTAAGGGGTATTACATTGAAATAGAAGTAATTCAGGCCGGTAGTTAGTTCTGTTAAAAGTTTCTGTTAACCAGTTAGATTTCACAAAAGATTCTAGAGCAAACGAGTGATGACTCGTTTCGTTCCGGACTTCATATTGAATCTACGTGCTATTGGATGAACTATGAGTTCAGATTTACCTATAGCACTTGACAATATTTTTTTATTATTATTTTTAGATTTACGGGAAGACGTCTCACCTGAAAGCCCATTTGAGATGGCATACCGGGGAGAGACCATTCGTGTGCAATTGGCTATTCTGCGGAAAGCGCTTCACGCGGTCTGATGAGCTTCAACGTCATCTCAGGACTCATACGGGTGAGAAGCGCTTTGCATGTCCCGTCTGTAACAAGCGCTTTATGCGCTCTGACCATCTCTCGAAACACGTAAAGACTCACTCGGCGACGGGGACGGGAAGCCCGGGGAGCGGAGGGAACAAACGGAGCGGGTCCGAAGAGGACGACGACGAGGACATTAGTCATTCGGAGGCCAATTCCGTTCATAGTCCCGGGTCTTCTGTAACAACGCCACCACTTCCTGGTCACAATCACATGTCACCCATCTCCCTCATAGGTCATGGAATTTTGACGAATGACATCAAACCAAACATTTAATCGTAAATTTCAACTACTTTTCAACTCTCCAGCCCCCCGTTACCGGACTCTCCCGTTTCCAAAGGCCTCCGCGCCTTTGACCCTGACCCTATGACCTCTCCCTCCACTCCCAAGGCAGAAACAAAAAAACTTTGTTCTTTAAAATATATTGTGTATTGAACTTCCTCATCCCTGCAGATAATCAAAATAAATCTGAAGACTCTGCCTCGCAGTCCAACACTACTACTACTAACTCTTCCTCTACTACGGGGAAAAAATGTCCAAAGGCTCGGAATCCCCGGAAAAAACCAGAGCCAGAGTAAATAACTCCATTTGTTTTCCATAAGTGAGTGGCTCACACACGACAGACAGGGGATGTTTTGACATATGACGAGTGTCAAGCCCAATTTCTCCCAAAACTGACCCAGGTTCTCTTCCATGCATGCCACCCTACCTACACTTACTCAGGATGGACATGACATGATGACATAGACACGAAACTTATCCAACACCTCCAACATGGACAGACACGAGAGGAGGAAATTTAGTAACCCGATTCCGGGCTCGCTCGGTTCAATGCTCATTCTAGTGTCTCGTGCGAGTGTGAGTGACTGATTCCACCGAAATATCCAAGGGTCATGTTCATGTCATCTATGGTAACTTTTCCTATCTCAACAACCTCACTTTTGGCACCCATTCCCGCACCTGCCCCGCCCCAATAAGAAAAGACAAATTTTGTCAATTTTTTTCGTTGCCCTTTCAAGTGACGACTGCGTGCATGTCAATCACCATATCCAGTGCCATTATTTATCAACAATTACCTATTCTCTCTCTATAAGGCTCTCTACATGTAAAAATATTATACAAACAAGAATTCAATGTAGACAGAGTTAATTTTAATCAAAAAAATTATATTGTGTTTCCCTATGTACATTGCATACCTAATGTTGATGTTGTCTTGTGATCACCTTACTAATTAATTTTAATTTTGAGGGCAAGTGCGGAATCTGTCTGTCTGACTGGATAGCTTTTGGTTACTTACTGGTTGCATGAATATTAGGAGAAGGCAAAGCATGTATTATTATTACATATGTAAGCAAATAAGCTCAAATGGTATGGCATTAGCTGTTGAATATGGCAGGATAATTGTAGTCTGAGCCATGGATGAGGCGGGTATGGGGCACGCTAGGTGGAAAAATTGTTGTGATCCTAGTGATTTTGTCCAACCTCTTTCTCTGGCAAATAAAAAATTCCCTCATTACTCACTCAAGAAGACAAGTAATGTTTAAGTTTATCTAAATTCTCAATACAATTTCAATTTTACCCAATAAGTACGTCACTACACGTTTTACACTTTCACCATTTAACTCTCGTATCCTAAAATTGTATACGCTGTACAGAATATATAAATCATAGAATTACTAATTTATACAGTATTCTAATGCGCAACATTATTGATATTAGCACGTACGTAATTCTATTGGAATAATTTTAGTTTACACGGCTATTCACGGCTACCATTCATATCACTATCAAATCGATACCGGTGTCACATAGTATATTTCATACAATCTTGCTATACCATTCTGCATGCTGAAAATAAGAATGAATCATGATTTTGTGAAAGTGGTAAGCAAAAATTATTATTACGATAAATTAAGGTAGGCCAATCGGCACGATTCACTCACATTCACAAGCAAAACAGTAAATTAATTTCGACATCTCCGCCCTCTTAACATGTAAAAAGTGTAATTTACAATTAGTTTAAATAAATAATGCTGTGAATATGCAGTGATGATGAGATGGAGCAAAAGAGTGTAAATAAAAATATGTATACATTAGTTGAGAGAACTGAATAGTGAATTAATTCAGTGAGAGAATTAAAATGAAGTGAGGATTTTATTACTTGAATGTAAATGGAAATGTGTATGTAACTTTTATGTTCATTGTTGTGTTGCCTGCCGTGTTTTTTTTTTGTGTACATTGTAAATAATTACACGATGCATATTATGAATATTACGTAATCCTACAATAATAATATAAAATATTGTTCTGAAATAAAGAAGCGTTTAATGAATGCAACCAACCAATGCGTTTGTTTCTGTATGCAAGCAAAGTCTTTACGAAATAAATATATCACGGCAGTATTTCTTTTATGATGCTTTGGAATGATTTCCTTGTCGTGCTCGTGATTCACCTACATTAAAATTATGGACTACAACAAAACAGATAGATGACCACCATACTTGCAAAGTGTTGGATATGAGAAATGGCCATTAATCACGCTCTTGGACAGTGCTGAACAATGTGTACAATAATAAATATGGTAATTTTTGAAATTTCATAAATTAGCCAGCCAGGTTACACTCGTCCTGCCTTATGTTTCTGGATGATTAGTTGATTCTCGTGCGCTTAATTACGTGATCTCACACTGCATTACAATGACCATATTAGGAAAGGCACATGCTCAACCTCGACGAGTACATCTTAAAATTCTTATTTTTATAAAACAGAAAAGAAATGTCCTGACGAAACCAATACGGCTCGTAAGGAAAGATAGACATGTTAGGTTTTCTTTATTACAATGATGTCAGCAAAACTTCGCTGGTCATTCCATGATGTCGGCTTCTGCGTTGATGTTGCAATGCTGTTGTTTTGTGGGACATTTGAAAAGAAGCGTCACTCTACCGAACAGACTTCAAGAGAAAAGTCACGGCGGCGGCGGTCAAGTCAAAGTAAAGTTTCATTGGATTGCAGTCGGACTCCATCATCAAAACTCAACGTAGTGGCAATAGTAGTGAAAAGCAAAGGTAGATATCCTTTTCAAGTCCTCAATTTCAATACATGTCAACAAAAATCAGTCTCACACCTCAAATACTACGAATGCATACCTTAATCGTTAATGATTTTTCACTACTGCATTTTTTATCCCATCAATATCGTATAACTTTGGATATACACTTCCGATCCGACTTCAAGGGTTAATGATTAAGGCTGGATTCAAACTTACGAATCATCTAAACTGTACTTAATTTTTTAACATTCATCATAAATCATAATCCATAGAAAGTTGATTTATCCTCAAATTTTTATAGGAATGGGTGACAGAAAGAAATTCAAAACCTAGTGATGCTCACCAAATCATTTTAGAGTAAATCCTTAATTCTTCTCAATGAAAGTTCCTAGTAGAAAAATGGTGTTGAGGCGCATACAAATCGGCCCTTTCTGTCTCATTAGCGCCCCCATTGTTGCCCAAATGGAGCGGAAACCCACATTCGAACCTGAGCTTGGTTTAGCATTCCTTTGAAGTGCATCAAGTAGCTGGATGGTTGTTGAGCTCAATACATTATGATTAGGCTTCCATTTGTTCCATTTCAACCCTAATTTTGCTTCTGGATAATTTCAGAATAATTTTAAAGTGTAGTAATCCATTGCTTTACATTAAACCATTTGATTATTTTGCATATCACAAAACTAAACTCGCTTGCTAGCTAAAATTTCTTTGAACAATCCCTTCATTTAAAATAGACGAGCTATAAATAATAAAAATGTGGATTCAAATGGGTAAAACATTTAGCCGAGCTAGTTAGTCGAAATTCATATAAAGTGAACATATTCGCCTATGGGCTGGACGAAATTAATAGGGAGCTTAAGTCACAAATCTAAATCAGAATCTTATACAGCTACACAAGTAATCGACACACCATTCCATTATCAGATGAGTGATTCCCCTAAGAATTAAGATATCTAATTTCGTTAACCCCAGGAGTCAGAGAATTGAGATGACAATGTGGGTAGTGCAG
>WJEZ01003133.1:0-11528 GCA_009869925.1 Thalassaphorura encarpata
AAAAAATTTAGGACATTCGGGAGAAGAATGACGAATTGCAAGACTTGGTGCGAAGGTTGAAACTTGAATTAAAAAGTTTGAACAAGAAACTAAGTAGTGGTGGACAGAATGATGATACTTTTGAAAGTTCAACAAGCCGATTCGATGAGACGGTCAACGCACAAGTTCAACCAGTCATAAGGAAGAAAGAAAGGGAATATTTAGGAATGCTAGAGTATAGTGTTGACGAGGGTAAAATTGTAAAACCTCTCATCGTGGACCTTAGAACTAGTGTTGCCATTAATTGTCTTCCTGGCCTTCCGGCATACATTCTATTTATGTGCATCCGTTACACGGATTATCTCAACGATGACGTGAAGGTTAGTTTACATTTTTATCAATTATTGCAAAAGTGGAGTCCTAATGTGATATGTTAATTTTTCAGGTTCGTTCGTTGCTAAACTTAGCTATTAATACAGTGAAGAAAGTGATCAATAAGAAAGGAACAAAGGATTTGGATGTTTCTGTCCTTTGGCTTTCGAACACCCTTCGACTGCTTCATACTTTGAAACAATATTCAGGAGAGGCCAATTTTCAGAGAGAAAATTCTCCTCAACAGAATGAACAAGCTCTCAAGAATTTTGATTTATCCGAGTACAGACAAGTTTTGAGTGATATTGCCATCTGGATCTATACGGTAAGCGAAGCGACTTGTCAGTTCAATAATTACAAATTTTCTAATCACTGTAATTTTTATTTAGATGGTTATCAAACTGCTCGAAGATAAAATTCAACCCCTGATCGTACCCGCACTTCTGGAAAATGATTCTGGCCTAACTTCTTCTTCAGTTAGTGTTGTTGGGAATCGGAGTAGACAATCCTCAGTTTCATCCGAACCAGGAACTGCTGTTCAAAAACCACTGGAAGCGATGACACAGCAATTGGATATAATGTACAATTTATTTAGCTCGTATGGTGTAGATCCGGAAGTCGTGGTACAGATCTTCAAACAAGTAAGTCTCAAATTAATACGCGAAGATGGGTGCAGAGCACTAAGGTTCGAAATTAATATTCTGCTCTTGCTTGCAGTTATTTTACTACATGTGCGCCGGTGCACTCAACAATTTATTACTTCGAAAAGATTTGTGTCATTGGTCAAAGGGAATGGAAATTCGGTTCAACATTTCAGTGCTAGAGGTATGTGTTTGTATAATTTGAGTTCTTATTAGGTCGAACGTCGAAGTTTCTATTATTAATTCTTTTAATTTTTGTCCTTAGGATTGGTGCCGAACGCATAAGGTCAACGCAGATGTTACGTCTACACTGGTTCAGCTAATTCAAGCTTCACAACTTCTGCAAGCCAGAAAAACTGAGAATGATGTGGACTCTATTTGTGACATTTGTGATAAACTTACAATTAATCAGGTAAAATCCAACGAGGTTTTTGTTTTGTCGTTAATTTTGCTAATTTTAATGTGTTTTCTCTGTCTTAGGTCATCAAACTTTTGAATTTATACACAAGTGATGACTATGATGGAAGACTCTCAACTACAATAATAAGAAATGTTCAGAATCGCCTTAAAGAACGAAGAAAAGATGAATTAGAAAAACAGCAAGCAGAAGGAAAGGCATCTCAACTCCTGATGGATACGAAACACTTGTATGCTGTTAAATTCCCATTCAATCCTTCTAGCATTGGACTAGAAACTATAGAAATTCCAGAATCATTCGGACTCGGCAATTTGGTTAAGCGGTTATAAATGTTAGACTTGGCCTAACGACTACGACCAAAAGATGTTCTGCCGTATGACATCGTGCTTTTGCTGTCTAATCCATATTCTACTTAAATCTAAGAAATCTAGTTCATTAATTAGGTACCGAAACAGATTAACAATAATTAATAATTTATTTGATTCTATTACCTTGACATGATCTCTACGTCGAGGCCACATCGCCAGATATTAACGTAGCGGCACGTAAGGGGCAGCGATACTATAATGTGATTAATTTGACTATTCTAATTTTAACATTCCTCCTATTTTTTGTGGTAACAATTGTGCTTAAACTAATTTAAACAGATTTCCAACTGAAATCATTGGGTGGCAGCCTGTAGATTAACTCGGTGGAATTAATCCACACTAAAATGAGAATTAAAGTATTACGAGACGAATAATAACAGTTCGTTGAGGTTAGACTAAGGGTAATGAATGACGTAAAACGTTCATCACTTAAAAATTCTCAGCACTTGTATGTGATAGCCAAGAAGTTTTGATCAGTCTATTGCGCCTTTGGTGGTGGAAAAACTATTGTGAGAAGAGTGGTGCTAAAAATCTATGAAATATAATGATTAGCAACTAATTAACAAAAATCAAACATGTGTTGTGTAATATCAAGATGTATGCTATGTAGTGTTTCCATTCTTTATTTTGGGTAAAAATCGAGAATATTTGTGTATCGATCGATCAGATTTCCCTATGCAATATTTACTACGAGCCGTAAACTTCACAATGCATTCCGAGTTCAAATTATTATTTTCCTTAAAAAGTTCAAGTGAGCAACGCAACTAAAATACAAAATAAACTGACGCACTAACAGTAATAGTTAACTAATACTCATGTTACTGTGCTATGAACCTTAATACTATAATTCAATTGTGAAACTGAAACTAGAAAATACGAGTAAGTTCGAAAAACCAAACGAAATAAATAATTATGATTAATCGCCAATTTTTGTATGTTTAAATATTATTTTCGTTCATTAGTTTTGCAGTTTTAAAAAAGAGGTCGAGTTAATTAGAGTTTTTCGTGATTGATTGTAAGCTTCACCAAGAAATCAATTAATCCCAGGAAATAAAATCCTTATGAATTATTCATGTTAGGCTAGTAAAAAAATATATTGGATTCGCCACAAATAAAGAAATCATATTCACTTCCCTATTTAAAAAGATAAGAGGGTGGGGGTCACACACAGAGATAAAAGCGAAAAGTAAATCTGTAAGAAAAACTTCAATGCTAACAAGAGAACGAGAACAAAGGAAATGTTGGTTATGTAGTTGTTTACACCTGCACTGCACTTCTTGCCAAGCTGATTTGGGAAGGAACTGGATGTCAATCATCAATTCAAAGTGAAGGACCGTATTAAAGAAATTGGCAAGAAGTTTTTTAAGCACACGACAAGCACAGCCGTCAAGGTTCTTGTCTTTCTTTGTTGTCAGCAGCAGTTGATGACTGATCATTATTGCACGGCACTTATGCTTCTGGCTGTTAGCCTTGACCATAAAATACTTACCAATTAATTTCTGCATAATACGTGCATGTTTTGCGTTTGTCCGTCCGCCTTATAATTTAATGCACACATGGCATGGCGGCCGCTGCGACTTGAGAATTCCTAACCTTAGCCAAAATTGTGTTTATCTCTACTTTAAGGAAATGGAGTGGATCTAATCCATGCTGCTATGGAATAATAATAGTAATTTTGGCATGACGGTAGTAGTAGTAGTAGATTTGCTGGGAAGGGCACCGGTACATTTTACGTTTACGTGTATTACCGCTCCTGTGTAGTTCTGGCCATTTATAGATTTTAAAAAATATTTGAATTTCATTTGGTTTGGAATTTAGATTTATTTTAATTATCCTGTGAAAAATAAAAGTGCACGAAAATGTTTCCTTATTTTGGAACCTTTGTTCTTATTTCTGCAATCACTTTTGGGGTAACACTCATGGGAATGATGGCCAGTAAGTAGAATTTTTAGCATTCTGGAACCAAAATATTTGCAATGAATTTTTATAATTTGAAACTAGGAAGACACGAACCAATAATGGTGAGTTCGACCCAAGCACCAGTAGTACAACCAGTGGCTGCAGCAGCTACAATGGACGAGCATCCAGCAACTGAGATAATTATAGTTAAGGATATTAGTGATGTGATTTGTGATTGCCTTGCAGAGAAGGATTGCAAAAACTTGGCTCTAGTAAACAATGAGACGAAATACTGCAATTCTAAGGATGATCAGGAACGAAAAGTAATTAGAAATTTAATACTTCAAATTGAATAGCTAATTAACAATTTTATCTGTTAGATTTGCTGTCCAATTGATTTTAGCAGCAATAGCGTCAATTACAATGTATCTAACAGAGTTGGACCTTCTTACGAAGCCAAATGTTAGATTTGCTGTCCAATTGATTTTAGCAGCAATAGCGTCAATTACAATGTATCTAACAGAGTTGGACCATCTTACGAAGCCAATGCAAATTCACCAGCGGATTCTGACGCCGACTATGAAAACTTTGTAATTGACGTTACAACCGAATTTCCAGAGTCCACCGTTTATCCTGATTATGAAAATTTGATTTCACCGAGAGGCTTTGCCGCTGGCGATGGCGATAATGAAGGGCATAGCCAAACTCCATTTTCCTTCGAGAAACACAAAAATTTTCACCTTATTCCAAGCTGGAAGAAATGTGGATTGCCTGCAGTGAATTTATTCACACCAGGTACAAGGAAAGCACGTATCGTCGGAGGAGAGAAAGTGGATGTTAAAGATTTTCCTTGGACAGCAAGGCTTGGCTTTCTCCGTGAGTTTTTACACTGAGCGTATATTTTCTCAAATTCCAAACCTTGTGTATATTTTTCTATACAATTAGATAAAACTGGAAGTAACGAATCTGTTTTGGTTTACAAATGCTCCGCAACAGTTTTGAATCAAAAGTATGTCGTTGGTGCAGCTCATTGCATTGCAAATTTTGGCAAACCGTAAGTAACACTTGATATTCGATTACCATAAGGCTTTAACTTTTTAATTTTGAATATTTTGTTTCAGCCAAGAAATTTTGGTCCAGTCTGCCAACGAAGGAAATATTACATTGCCCATAGAACAAGTCATTGTTCATCCGTCCTACAATAAAACACAAAAGTTGAACGATATTGTGTTAATTAGGGTCAGGACAATCATAAATACGAGCATTGAGCTAACACCAATTTGTTTGCCTTTCTTTACTGAATATGGCATCGATGTTTCAACTTTACATAAAAACATGGATTATGTTTTGGGATGGGGTGTTCACACTTGGAGTAAGTCAGTCAGTCACTTTGAAATTACTTATGTTGAATCATATATAACTTTTAAATTTCTAGATAGTACAAAATTATCGGACAGCTTAAAGATGTTGATTGTCCCAACCATTCCTAATCGAGTCTGCAATAAAATGTATGGAAATTATTTCCGGCTCATGGACAGTCAGGTAAATTCAGACGTTTCCTGGAATTTGCATTTTTTGCTATTCTTTTGACGTTGTTAAGATTTGTGCTGGAGGCGTAGTCGGCCAGGACACTTGCCAAGGAGATAGTGGCGGCCCATTAGCTACAACGTATGACACTTCAAACCTAACCTCTGGACCAGTTCATGTTCAAATAGGAATTACATCCTTTGGAGCAAAATTATGTGGAAAAGGTGTTCCTGGAGTCTATACAAAAATTTCTACATATCTGCAATGGATATTAGATTCAATCCAACCTTAACAAATCACTTTCATCGATTATTTATCATTTACAAGAAATTGGGATTTTTAAAAGTGAAAATTCAGTAAAAAAAAATATAGCGTGTAATGATGTGTCAATTCCTTCTTTAGATTTTTCTTGGAACCATTCCAGAGAATTCATTTGAAAACGTCCCTGATCCAACTAATTATTAGGACAGACCTATTCCATAGTATTCTTAGTATAAAAGGCCATATTCCTATTCCACAGTATTCTTAGTATAAAAGGCCAAATCGCATTTACTGTCAATCTCTGCTGTGCAAATGCAATTTAAGCAAAGCACAATGCAATGAGAATAAAAATGTTGAGGACAAAATAACGAAAGTGGGAAAATTGTATGTATAAATGAACATTTGGCCTATTAACAAGTTGCATTGCAGTCAATTCATTCATACGGTTCATTCCACTGCATCTCCCAATATGAAGGTCTCAACTATTAACACAAGCAAATTAATTAATCCGAGTGCAGCAATAATTATTTTCTTAATTTCTTTTCTATATTTAATTTCATTGGTCAAGGTGAGTTTAATTTTTCGTTTATGATTGAAATATATTCTGATATCTGTCATTCTCAGCCGCTTTCAGCTAGTTTCAAGGAAAATCCATCAAATTCTGCATCTGAAGATCCAATTGACCTATCAATTTATAAAACTGGTGCAAGCAAGGATGGTTTCGTTACTGGAAATGGGATTTGCCGTAAGCTTTTAAATATTTCCAATTTTACTAATCATCGCGATAATGCGATTACTATTAAAGAATGTGGACGATCTCCGGGAAAACCAAGTCATCCGTTATCTCCATCTGGAAACGATATTCCTTGGACAGCAACGCTCGTACGCCGTGATTCTAAGAGAAATGGACAAATATTTTGTGGAGGGACCCTCATCAACGATCAGTATATTTTGACAGCTAGTCATTGTGTTGAGGGGTACAGTTTTATCTAAACTAACTTTTAAAAATTTCAATATTATTGACTATTAAACTGGTTCATCTTATTAGAATGGACTCAAAGGACATTTTTGTGTCGCTGAACGACGATCTGTACCTCCCATCAGGAATCTTCCATCCAATCAGCTCCAAAGTATTCCATATCAAACGTGGTCATGCATTCTCAATACAATTCAATATCTTTGACCAATGACATTGCCTTGCTGAAATTGTCGGAACCCATCGACTTTTTTGGAACGCTTTTACTTCCTGCGTGCCTACCGATTTCAAATGACCAATACCATGCAAAAATATGTTGGAACCATTACCCGTTGGGGAGAAAATGCCCTTTATGGTAGAGGAAATTCTTCATCCAATACACTTCAGAAAGTGAAGCTGCCACTCATTAGTGTGGATCAATGTCGCAAGAAAAGTAGTTATCAGCAGAAAATCTCAGAGAATAATATTTGTGCTGGATTTTTTAATAATACAGTGTCCTGTCAAGTAAGAATTTTTTTATTTTGTGTTTCAAATTTTAAATTTTACTAGTCTTAAAACGTAGGGTGATTCCGGTGGACCATTAACGATAACTCGTGGAGATCGGCAACATTTGGTTGGGATAGCTTCATGGGGACTGGGATGTGCTCAAGTGTACACGCCGAGCATTTATACTCGTGTTGCCAGTAAGATCGGGTGAAGAGTTTTGGTCAACAATAAGTGTACTGATATTCAAATCTCTGTTTCAGAATACATCACTTGGATACTGGACAACACAAGGGATGCTGAGTGGTGTATCGAATAGCTGTGTCGTCAACTTTTGCAAAATGTAGAATAGTTCAATTGATCCAATATTTATTATAATTTTAGAATGAAATAAATCCTACAAGTTATATCGGACAATAATTTCACTCGTAAGATCATTTAAATTAAGGACTGCATCTCGTATAAGTCATAATTATTTATGCGCAAGCAAAAACTCATACGTAAATACAAAGTTCAATTCTGATTAACTCAATTTAGTCCTTAGGCGCCAAAATAATAACAATTCTCAACTTCGCCGTTTTTATAGTTAAACTGCCGTTTTAGCTAAGAATTTAATTTTCTTGAAGATAGGCGAGATTAGGCAAAGAATTTGCTATAAGCATGGTCAAAATGTTTGATTTGGTAAAATGAAATATTCTCAGGCAAAATGCAATCGAATTTGGAATTTAGGCAACCCTAATTGCATTTGGATGATTATTTCTTATTTAGTTGACACCATATTGCAGCCTTACCTTCCTCAAACCAGACTTCATCTCGTGTCCTAATTACATAAATTTTAATAATCATCTCCAGAATTCTGCATGCAAAATTCTAATGCATTGAAACTATATTGAGGAGAAATCCTGCTTCATTGACGATTGGCCTAGATTCATTGAAACTTGCACATTCAATTTGTTCACTGTGTCAATATAGATACAACGATTTCTCGCAATGAATTTAGACCATGATGTACTGACCTTGCAAAAAAGTCCCCAGGAAGCATTAAAAATGCAGGGACAATGTCATGTCTTGTTTCACGTCATCTAAGACCTTGTCTTCAAAGCCAGATCAGTATTATAAGAGATGAGGAAAATCTCCGTTAACTTCACAGTCTATTATATCTCCCGTTTCTAAAATGATTCGAAAAATACTTTTTCTGTCGTCCGTCGTCATTTTTGTGACTAGTTCGAACGCTTATACATTTCAAGTAAGTATAAAATGGTATGAAGACGTGGCGTATTTTTATAATGGCCTATTTAATATTTTTTCTCAGCTCCCAAATAGAGAAAACGTTGGGCGCTTCAAAAATATTGCACGTCCTAAAATTGCATGGATTTCACCGAGCAAATTATGGAATCAGCTAGGATTTCCAACTGCACCAAATCCTGAGGAAATTCTTCTTTCCTCCGAGATCCCTACTCCACCTCAGAAAAACGACGTTGACGTTTCCACTTATAATTTGGAGAGTTATGATGGCGTTGTATACGGATCTTTATTTTGTCGTAAGTTAATTAATTATACGATTTTACTATGGAAAAATCATTATACTATATTTTTTGAAAAGGGTGTGGTAGACCTGCCGCAAGGATTTCAGGAGCAGGGAAGGAAAAGGCTCGAATCAATGATATTCCATGGACAGCAGCTCTAGTTGAAAAACATGGTTGGCAACAACCATTTTGTGGAGCTACTCTCATCAATGATCAATTCCTAGTCACGGCTGCTCATTGCATAAACAGGTGATCGATTTGGAAATTTTGATATTTCATTAATAAATTTACAAATGATTCAAATTCCAAAAAGTAGGCGAAAACCAGAGGAACTTGTAATTTGGCTGAATGACGAAGACATTTTGTTGTCCAATGAAACATTGGGTGGAAGAATGGTGTTTGATGTAGTGGAAATAATTAAACACCCTGCATCTAAAGGATACATTAATGACATTGCCCTGCTCAAATTAAATGATACTGTTAAATTTGGGTTGGAATTAACTTATGTGAACCCAGTGTGTCTTCCTATCAATGAAATGACGGACTATGCAGATGAGACGGCAGTTGTGGCTGGATGGGGTCGAACGTCTTCAGGAGGAGATGTTTCCCCATTCCTTCTCAAAATTGGTGTTCCCATCATTGCAAATAAAGTTTGCATTGAGAAGAGCAAATACAAAGATGCCATTTTAGATACAATGATGTGTGCAGGGATTTTGGAGTCTGGTGGAGCTGATGCTTGTCAAGTATTTGATAAAAACACTTTTTCAAGGCAAAAATCTTTTATCAGATTTTAAGAATAATTTGTCAAAATGGCAGGGTGATTCTGGTGGTCCATTAATTGTTCCAAGGAAAGAGACTGGAGCCATTCTTGTGGGAGTTGTATCTTGGGGCTTTGGCTGTGCAGAACCTTTCAGCCCAGGCGTTTATACTAGAGTTAGCTGTAAGTTTACTAATTTAATAAATATTAATTGCATTCATTATAAATTATTTTTAATATTATTACGTTTAGATTACACTGAATGGATTCTTGAAAACACAAAGGAAGCAAATTGGTGTTCAAAATGAATGAAAAATACGTACATTGCGAAATATTTGAGTAATTTATTTGAGATGAAATTAAAATATACACTCGTTTGTATAGAGAATACACATGTCCATTTGCAAATTAATGTGTCTAAATTAACTAACTCAACTGAACTGGGTAATTAATGTAGCCCTATGACAAGTACTTTTGTATTAAAACCCTCTTATAAATATTTTTATCATAAAATCTTACTAATAGCTTAAGCCAGATTTTGAAAACAGATACTCTGAGACTAGACCATCTGGTCTATATTGCCTTATAAAAGCTCAACCTAAATAACCTTATACCGATTTTATATAAAATATTCTTCCAACTTGACGCAACAATGATTCTGCACTATCGTCTATTATCATTAGCTGGAATAATATTAACTTTGACAGTTTGTAATGGGATTGGAATTTACGATGAAGAGAATCAGGTAACAGTTTAAGTGAAATAATTGAAGTGCTGTTAATTGAAATAATTATATGAAAACAACTAGATCGAGCAACAACTAAAAGCTAATTTGACAAATCGAACCGGTGGGAAATTGTCTTGCCGTAAGATAAATATTGAATATTTAGTATTTATAGATTATTTGGATCTGTTCATGTTTCCGTTAGAATGTGGAGTCCCGGTTCCCCGAATCGTGAATGGAGAACCAGCCAAAATCAACGATATTCCTTGGACAGTAGCAATTGTTCGAGCATCTTCAGGATTAGGCGGAGGATTCCGTCGTCCATTTTGCGGAGGAACTCTCATCAATTCACAATATGTACTCACTGCGAGTCATTGCATGGACGGGTAAAAGTTTCAACTAAAATATATCATAAGTATCTGATGACATGATTCGAAAGTTTATTTTTTAAAGAATGAAAGAAGATGGGATTCGTGTTCTTTTGAACGAAGAGGATTTTCTCGTCTCAACAGAAACGATTGGTGAAACACGGGCAGTAGGAGTAGAAAAAATTATCATGCATCCGAATTACAATCCCTTAACTGTTGATAAATGACGTCGCACTCATAAAACTAGAGAAACCTGAACCCCTTGCACCAAATAGTGTCTTAGTCCCTGCCTGTTTACCACCTAATAATAGAAATGACTTTAGTGGGTCAATGGCTACTGTGGCAGGATGGGGGACCACGAAGGAAGGAGGAAGCACTTCATCCTCACTCCAAAAAGTCCAAGTTCCAATCATTAGTAATTTTAATTGCAATGTTCTGACAAGATATTTGGGAAGGATTACGGAAGGGATGCTTTGCGCAGGATTCGTGAGTCAGGGATCAAAAGATTCTTGTCAGGTAAAAATCTTCAAATGACTCAGTCATTGGTCTTAATTGTTTTCATATTTTTCAAGGGTGACTCTGGTGGTCCATTAATTGTGGAAAATTCCAAGCGAAATACTCTGGTCGGAGTCGTATCTTGGGGCTACGGCTGTGCTCAGAGAAGAGCACCAGGTGTATATGCTAGAGTTGGAAGTGAGACTAGGATAAAATCATAACAATAATTTAGCTTAACATATTTTTCACACATTTTATTTTTTCAGAATATGTTCCCTGGATAATGGAAAATACGAGGGATGGAGACTGGTGTTCCCTTTGAGAAATTACAATAAAATACAGTAGTATTAATTTCTGTAGTATGCACATGCAAAAAATCATAGTAAAATTAGAAACTTCTACATAAACGTAGAAATATTGATGTGAATGCAATTATTATTCGTCATTGGCTTCCTTTTACCCATGCTATGCATCCTTCATTCACAAATTTGTAAATATTTCCAAAGAAACCTAAATCAGTAGTAGTATTGATCACGAACAAATTTCTGAGCTCAGGAATGGAACGCAATTTCCCTGTTTTAACATCGTCGAATTTGAACCGAAGTTGAAAAAAGTTGATTCATATTCGTCTTTCGTTTCATTTCATTCAAAATGGGTAGCCTATACTCATACTTGAAAGATGATTTTGTAACTATGAGCACTGTCATCCGCGAAGTGCGAGAAATGAATTTTCG